>CM039680.1:14481516-14561275 GCA_022537955.1 Schmidtea mediterranea
TATGTTTATCAATGATCAACAACTTTCAATTTCAATTAACTTTATCTTTTCATATTAGAAATCAACAATTTCTAGACAACTTTTACCAGTTTTAATCTATTTGAATATACTTATAAAATTCATATAACACCTCATTCTTTTTTACATGAAAAAGAGTTGATTTTTTTGGATTTTACGATATAACTAGGGAATTGCCATTCCATAATTTGATGTTTTTAAATTTCTGTTTTTTACAATGCAGAAAGAAAAATAATTGAATGGTTACCGAAGATAGCACCAGACTTACCGAATTTCAACATTTGAAATATGATGAAACATCGAATAGGATTATAGATATGAAAGAAGTTCGAGTTTTATGGTACGACTTTAAAACAAGGGAAAAACCAAATTAATTAAATTTAAAATTAAATAAATTTAAAAACTAAAATTAAAATAAACTAATTAACGATTGTGGAATGTTGAAAATTTATATGAAATTATGGATGTTATAAACACTAGGAATTTCGATAAAAACAGTAACTTTAATATGTTGGCCACATTATTGGTTAATTTTGTGGAGCAACCAAATATATATAAAGGAATATAAAGAAAAGATTTCTCAAACAATCAACACTAATAAAGGATCTGCAGAAAGCATTAAATTATTCAAAAGAGCCAGAAAATGTGAAAGATTATAGTATGAAATTGGAGAAATTGACTGAAAATATATTGAAGAATAAAATTGATAAAGACACCCTGATGAAATTCATATTATATCATACACTGGATGACAAAGAATGAATTATGATTTGAAATGTTTAGAATAAAAAAGCTAGAATGGAAAATTAATGAAGAATTAGACGAAACTAACAAATTTTTCGGTATTATAGACAAGAAATCGTATGCAAAAACACATCAAAATAATTCAAATCCTCCTTGGAAAAGGAATAGTCAAGCCAATGGAAAACCATTTGAAGAAAACCGAAAAATGTTGAACTTGCAAAAATTAATCAAAATGGTTTTCTACATTCAAAATGAGATCTATATGAAAATCTTTTTAAAGCAAGAAATATTCGTTAAGAAATTAAGGATAAAGATCGGGAATATGCTCAGCAATCTTCTTCAGAAATATTTGCTGATTCTGCTCAAAGAAAAGCTTAATCCGATCTTTTAAAACAATATAATTTATATCATGCATATCAAAGTTGAATTTTAGATAATCAAATGTCAAAATACGATAAATGAATGAAAAAACTTTAAATTCAACATTTTTTAAAAAATATGACAATGAAAGATTTGGACCATATTATCAGTGAAACATCAACAAAATTATAACATACTCTTAATTACTTTTATTCTTACTAAAAATTAGAATTATCTATTGGATAAACTAAAGTCAAGTCAGGTTTATCACGACCCAATGTAAAAATTGTTTCGACACCTTTAACGTATTTATTGATACAATATGTTTTTATTAGGTAAAAAGAAAATAATTTTAAGTATTATTATAATATATGACATTCTATTTAAACATAATAATTTTCATTCAATTTAGTGTTTATAACCTTAAGTAGGCTTTTGGAATAACGTTGTACTCTTTTTCTTCTGGAATCAAAATCAACAATAACAATTCAAATTCCACGCAATATTTATTTAATGAAATAATTATTTAAACAACCTTCATTCGTTAGATTATTTAAATATATATTTGAAGCTTCAATAATTCTTTTAATGAGCCATGATACCAAGCATTCACTTCAACATGCTGTATAAGATTATATAACTTTATATAAAATCATATTTAAATTTAAATTGATTAATTATTAATATTATAGATTACACAAAATTTAATAATTTCAACTTCCTTAAATTACTTATTTTAATTAATTTTATATTATTATACTCAAAGCTAATTCGGAAAAGAAATGAAGAGACCTCGGTCAGGTTAACATTGTTTATATACTAAACATAAAAATCGTCTCACCTTGATTCAAATTCCTATAAAACAATCTACTAAATAGTACAATAGTCATGTCATGTCCGCAATTGTAATTCTATAAACAACAATATGACACAACCAATGCTAATCATTCTAACATACTTGCCATTTGAGGAACAAGTCTGAAATGAAGTTAATTGCTTTATCGAAATACAATTCCCCAAAATAATCAAATTCCCACATTTCAGTGCTCATTTGAATGAAAATGTGCACAACAGAAGTGGCAGATCGAAAAACCACCTGGATAAACACAGATATTAATAATGGGTAATATGGAGAAATAAAACACCCTCGTGTTGGCGCCAAAATATCCACTGTGATTTCTCTGGCCGTTACACCACATTTCACTAACTGTTCCCCTATTAAAATTATTCATCATTACAGCGTAAACATCGACTAAAATATCTACCTAAAATACCCACCAAAATCCAGTTTTTTCGACATTTGAAGAACAGAATTTTGCTGAATTAATTTTCAATGAAATAAAATTTATAAATCAGAATAGCGTTTAAAAATGTTAGATTGCAGCACATTATTGCAAAATATGACACCATTTCACCACCCAATACCATTACATAATTTATGGTAAATTTAAATTTTTTTTAACGATAGTGATAATTTATCAAAATATGTTTTAAATAAATAACTATGTAAACCAATTTCTACAATGTAAAATCAAATATGAATAATATCGACATAAATTAAGTGCGGATCAATTCGCCTAAAATACATCCTGATTCATATTTAACAAGTCTTTCGCTTTTTGCTTCTTCTCGGATTGACATATCTCCCAAATGACTTCAAAATATTTATAAATTTAAGCTCTTTTAGCTAAATTTTGGATTTTTAACATTTTTGCTGGCTTGGGAGGAAAAAGTCAACCAAAGAAGAAGCAAGAGTGAAAGACTTGTTAAATTTTGTTTTCTGTAGTGATCAAGACATGTTATAGGTCGAAATATTTCATATTACATTTTATGAATTAATACTGTGCATATTGGCTTACATAGTTATTTAAATTATAGTAATATATGCCAATTCCATCGCAAGCATTCAAAGAAAATTCACTGCGGCTCTTAACTTAGAAAATATTTTGTATTTAACTAATTGTTTTATATCAAAATAAAAATATTATCACAATGAAGTTTACTATAATCATATTGAAATAAAATTAGACTGAGAAACATTTTCATCTGTTGTGTAATGTATAATGGTTTTAATAGCGCAAAATTCTAATGTTTTATAAAACGTTTATTGCAAAATTTTGCAAGTGATAATACCATTTTTATAGTGTAAATGTTCCTTTTCACAGTCGTATTAATGTAGGATATGTAATAAATGAAGCCTATAAATATTTCACTCAACTCGTGCTCTTGAGCATCAAATAAACGATTTATTGATAACAAATATACAGTACGCAATGTCATGCTTGGTTCTAGATTTTCAATAAATTGTGATAAATTATGCTCTGATTACCGACAAGGAAACAACAGGTAGTCACTACAATTTCGGTTTTTTATTTCTAATCTTTTCCTCAATATCCGTCAACGGCTGTAGCACAAGAAAATCGCTAAATCATCACTGAAGTAATTTTAATTTCGATAAGTATTTTTTAATTAACTTCTTTTCTTAATGGCATCGATTGGTAATTATTATTACTATATATCTTTGAAATTTGTTTATATTTCCAGCCTCCCAATCATCGACAAAGGCGTAAAAAGAGAAATAGGGTGATCATATCTTTTCGTGACATTTGCTCAATTTTGGTATTATTAAAATGACTGGTTGTTCACGTGACTCTACCGTGCTGGTTCCCCCTAAGGATATATTATTAATCTGGAATTTACGTGAACTTTGGAGAGACATTATTGAAATACTGTTAGTTGACTTGCCATATGGAAAATTCCTGGTTAATACATGTATTTGTATGAAATGCGGTGAGACTGCCAACATCTCAAAGTATAACCGAGACATTCGCGGTTTCAGATGGTCATGTAGTAGACGTTCCTTTTCCGCGATAAATCCGTCACGGCTCGTTTTGCTCAGCTATATGTGGAGTCAGAATTTGTCAAAATATGTCACAAATTGAATATCGACAACTTTGGATTGGTGCAACCTTTAGCAATAGAAAGGCACAGAAAAAAATCGCCGCAAATTGGTGGACTAAATGAAGATTAAACCCCTAAACCAGTGGATAATGACGAGAGTGATTTCGGTAAGCGCAAATATCTTGTTGGTCACGATCCAAAATCACACTGGGTGTTTTTTGAGGAATTGAAAGGATACTGAACATTGATTTGCTTTTCCTGTGGTTAATCGGGACGCTGTAACATTACTACCAATTATCGAGGGGTGAATTTTGTCAGGTACAACGATATACGAACAATTGGTGGAGACATATTTACACACGGTGCTGTTATATACTCAGGCAATCTTGCCAACCACGGACACGAAACGATTCATTCTCAATCGATTGAGAATATGTGGAAAAGAGGCGGGTGAAAATCATATTGAAACAAGGACGGGCACATCACAAGCATTATTTGAGTCAAGCGTTGACGAATTCGTTTGACACAGCTTTTCACTTTGCTCTATACTTTCTTATAATACTCTTCCGAGCAACATAATGACTTCACATTTGTCACAGAAAACAATTTATAACGCTATTGATTGTTGTTTCTCATAGTTTATTAGGCTAAACGATCGGATTACCATAAACGGTTTAAAATCTATCTACAAGACTTATGAAATTAATAATACACGGAGGAAATGTTATTTCTTCTCGGTTGGTTTACTAGCCTCCCTATTCCCCCCCCCTTTCACCCGGGCAACACGGTTTGTGAAGAGTACAATGACAAATTAAGAATCCAATGTATTCAACCTTTCCATTCAGCAACAGACTTATGTTCGAAACCTTCAATAAAGACTCTTCTTTTAATAATAGTGTGAAAAATTTCGATTGGACACGAGTGTGTAATATTGACAATTGTAATAGCATCGGATGATATGATTATTCTGAATTTTTAAACTGTCATTTGTATCATGACAAAAGATTTGAATGTAATTGGTCTTTTATACAGCAATCAGTTTAATTGATAAACATTATCTAACTATTACTATATTAGAATCAACTTAACACACGCTACAATATTAAATTCACGAATTATCTTTACAAAATAATTATTAAATTGAACTTAATTCAACATAATTATCAATAAAAAAAGTAAATTCAAAAATATTATAATCTGAAAACTATTGCTGAATCATTTAAAATATTTTAATTATTCGAAATATAAATCAAAGACAAAACATATTTTTTGAATTTAAAAATATTAAACTAACTATGTGATGAATAAATCTATACATATCACTTCTGCTAAGATATTGATCACGAATGATAATATCCAAAACATCAAGTGTGATTAACTAATAATATTCATTATTATTATTTATAAATACAAAAAATTACATTTTCATTCATAACTTGAAATTTTAATGACTTATTCGGAGTTAATTTTAAACTATTACCAAGGACACTATCAAAACTAATAGTGTCCTTTTGTTGAGGATTTGAATTAACATTGTCAATTTTTATTAAATGGTGTTTATCATTTTCTTGTTGGTATATTTCCAACAAAGACCCTTTTGAGATAAATGAAAAGTCTTTCGCGGTAAACAGTATATCATCTTCTAAAAAAATTATTTAAAAATTTGAATTTCAAAGTAAAATAAAACCTGGTTTAAGCTTTTTATGAAATACTAATCGACACTCATAAATATCCATTCAAAATCACCTAAAATATTTAATCTATCGCATTCAATGAAGAATATTTAAACAATTATGCTAAATTTGTTATTTTATTTATAAATAGTTATGTAATATAATTATGAATATATTTCAGAGTGAAAATATATTATTTATTGTTTTTATTCTTATTTAAACAGTGACATATGTAGTGAAGATGAACTTATTTTGTCTATCCATATTTATTCAATACATTCGACCTCTTTAATAAATTCAAATTTCTCTCATTATTTCATTAGTATCCTGTAATTTCTAAAGTCAGTTAATAATATTTTCCATAAAGGCAAACATTTGTTAGTATAACAAAAAAAATAGTACATGGATTTTTGGCATATAGTTGTCAGGAAATCCCAATCTAGGACACAGTTTACTACAAGTATGCCTTTTTATGGATCTTGGAATATGACATCACTTTTCCTGATCTTGCCTATGTGAAGTATTCTATGTGGTGTCCATAGATCTTCCTGGAGTATTTGATGTAATGTCCAATCATCTTTGCTTTCGTATCTTTATATTCTTGAGGTTTTTCAATAGGGATGGTGGGTTTCTGAGTTTTGATATTTGAGAGTATATGGTTGTTACCCAGACAACCCCATACAAATATTCTTTCGCTTACCACTTGGCACCCGCGCTATTGCTAATGCCATAATTGACTGAACGATCCATGGGTCCAACGAGCTGTTGATAGAAGGCCTGTGCTCGATTTCGATTTTTAGGTCCATTATTCTCCTATCTCTTTCAAATGTTAACCTTTACTCAAATATCATTTATCTTTAAGTCCATTTGCTTAGTCCTTCTTATCGTTGTTCGTGTTGATGATTTTTCTATGGCCTGTAAATCCTTTGTGATGTTAAATATCCTCACAGTATCTTTCTTACCTTTATCCCTATTATAACTACTGTGTTATTGTTACTAGTATTATTATCGTTACTATTATATATGTTATTCTGAGCCATTGTTACAACTATTACTATTATTAATATCCTTATTATTACCATTCCTATTATACTTATTTGTTGGGCCAGCACACAAATAGCCTTGAGAATTGTTTAAATGCATCAGTAATACAGCACGAAAACCCAGCACCAAGATAAATTAAAATACAATATACAACACCAACTAAACACTTTAAAATCTGAGAGAATATAAATAAATATAAAATCAAAAACATAAAAGTAAAATAAAATAAATACAAAATGCATCAAGAACCGCATAAAAAATAACATAATAACAAGACCATAATAAAATGACCATTTATGTAAAAGTAAAAATTAATGAATTAAATGAATAAAAATAAAATATTTTTTGGTTGAATAAATTTATTTAAAAAATGTTAAAAATAAATTACTAATTTAAATTAAGAAATAAATAAAAATTTAATTTAGATAACACAAATAATTTCAAAGTCGAATTTTGTTTAATCGCACTAAAACTAACACGCAAGGTTAAGGCCAAATTATAGGTATAAATACTGATGTGTTTTCCCAAATTTTCAACTACTACTTTGTAGTATTAATTTCAACCAAATTTAAGATGCACATTTTTTACAAATCTTACTTTGTTGTGTGATTTTTTTAGATATTTTCAGATCATTAATCTACAGTTATCAATATTTTCAGGTTATTAATCTACAGTTATGTTTTGTAGCAGTATTTTCAGGTTATTAATCTACAGTTATGTTTTGTAGCAATATTTTCAGGTTATAAATCTACAGTTATGTTTTGTAGCAATATTTTCAGGTTATTAAGCTACAGTTATGTTTTGCAGCAATATTTTCAGATTGTTAATCTACAGTTATGTTATTTTGGTTTATGTACATGATGCCCGATTTAAAATTTGTTTATATGAATGCCAAATATACAGTTTATGCATCGAGACTTTTGCCTAATTCATGTGGTAATTTATTTTTTCTATTATTTTATTTTTGGTTAAAAACATAACGCAAGATAGAAAAATAAAACACACTATCGAACTGTGTAAGTGCGTGTAAAATCGCCAATAGTTCGTGCCCGTGAAGGCTCCGGTGTGCGGAACGCAGGAGCTGGAACGTCAATATTATCCGTACATAGGGGAAATTGGAGGGTAAATGAGTAGTCCATTGGCTGCTCCTTCATCATTCGTTTCCTGTAAAATTGACATAAATTTTTAACAACAATCGGCTCAAAATCTCTAACACCGAGTAGTCCAGTGGGCACTCATTAACTATGAAATGAACATACATAGATCTTAAGGACAAAGAGAGGGAACGGGTAGCGGGAAAAATTACGAAATCGTTGCAACAGTTAAAATGAATAGCCATTGCAAAAAGATTAATCCGAACGACCAAAATCATGAAAAATAATGTTTTTAAATAAGAATTAAATAAATTAAATTGAGTTGAGGCGGAAAATATGGGCGGGATGCTGCTCAAATTTTCCGAATTAATTCAAATACTTAACAAAAATAGTAACGTAAAAATGGAACGTGTAAAATAAGTGCGGAACGATGCTAAAAAATTCGAATTTACAAAAATACTTTATCGAAAACCGAAAAATATAGATGGACTACGGCTAATGTTGTGTATCACTAAAAAATTTTTAACGATGAGGAATAAGGACGGATCCCTACAAAATCTTAATAATAATAACGATAATGATAAGGGTAATGGTAATTATAATAATAATAATAATAATAATAATAATAATAGTAATAATAATAATAATAATAATAATAATAATAATAATAATAATAATAATAATAATAATAATAATAATAATAATAATAATAATAATAATAATAATAATAATAATAATAATAATAATAATAATAATAATAATAATAATAATAATAATAATAATAATAATAATAATCATGGTATTTGTAGTAATGATGATGATAATTATGATAATAATAATAATAGTAGTAATAATCATAGTAGTAATAACAATAAATATAATGGTAGTTATAGTAATAAAAATAATAATAAAGGTAATAGTAGTAACAATAAGGAAAGGTAATATATATAATAGTAACAATGATAATGCTAGTAATAATAATAGGGAACATTGTAGTTATAATAGGGATAAGGGTAAGAGATGTACTGTGTTTACTTAACATAACCAAGGGTTTACAGACCATAAAAAATCATCAACATGGACAACGATAAGAAGGACTATGGGAATGGACATAACAATGAATGATATGAGAGTATAGGTTAACATTTGAAAGAGATAGGAGAATAATGGGACCTAAAAATCGAAATCGAGCACAGGTCTTCTATCGGCAGCTCGTTGGACCCATGGATCGTTCGGTCAATTATAGCTTTAGCAATAGCGCTCACGTTTTGCGAACGATCTACCCACTCGAACACAGTTCCAACGTTGCTTAGCAACGGGTGCCGAGTGGTAAGCGAAGAATATTTGTATGGGGTTGTCTGGGTAACAACCATATAGTTTCAAAATATCAACACCCAGAAACCCACATATTAATATTATTATTATTATTATTATTATTATTATTATTATTATTATTATTATTATTATTATTATTATTATTATTATTATTATTATTATTATTATTATTATTATTATTTTTACGATTATTACCCTTACTATTCCTATTATTATAATTACCATTATCCTTACTATTATTATCATTATTATTAAGTTTTTGTGGTGGGATTCGTCCTTATTCCTCGGCTTAAAAAAATACACTTTTGCTTATATAAAAATTTAGCTGTAATCCATCCTTATTTTCCGTATTTTTTTTCCGTATTTTCCTTGAGTCGAAAAAGTTAAGCAGTGTACCGCCCTTATTTTACAGTTTTATAAGGATATTATACTAACCATTGAACAACATTCCACTTATACTTTACTATTTTCGATAAGTATTTTAATTAATTCGGAAAATTTGAACAGCGTTCCGCCCTTATTTTACGGTCTTATCCGGATATTCTATCAATTATTAAGCCGTAACTTACTTTTACTTTGCTATTTTTGATAAGTATTTTAATTGATTCGGAAAATTTGAGCAGCGTTCCGCCCTTATTTTACAGTTTTTATGATAAATATTTTAACTATTTCCGAAAATTTGCGCAGTGTTCTGCCCATATTTTTCGTCTCCATTCAACATAATTTATTTAATTCTTAAATATTATTTAAAACATTATTTTTCCTGACTTTAGACGTTCGGATTAATCTTTTCCCAATGGCTATTCATTTTAACTGTTGCAACGATTTCGCAATCCCCCCCTACCCTTTCCTTCTCTCTTGGTCCTTAAGATCTATGTATGTTCATGTTATATTTAATGAGTGCCCACTAAACTACTCGGTGTTAATGATTTTGAGCCGAATGCAGTTAAAATATTTATGTCGATTTTATCGAAATTAAGTGCAAGAAAGTTGAGCCAAAAGACCCACTCTCAAGCTACTCTCTTTCTCTATTTACTTCAATGATTTGACGTTCGGGTTCCTGCGTTCTCACGCCGGAAACTTCACGGGCACGACTGTTGGCGGACTTACACCGCACTTAAGTAGTGGGATGTGTCACATCCAGCACATGTCACATCCAGCACAGTACCCCCCCCGGCTGAGAGAAAATTTTTCTAAGTCCAAAAGTACAAAAGATTTTTAAGACAAAGACAATGACTCATTCAAGGTCATTTAAACAAAGACCATGACTCATTCAAGGTCATTGGATGACTCATCATATTTTTTCAAGGTCATTTAAACAAAGACCATGACTCATTCAAGGTCATTGGATGACTCATCATATTTTTTCAAGGTCATTTAAACAAATACCATGACTCATTCAAGGTCATTGGATGACTCATCATATTTTATAATATATTTTAAATTTTAAACAAAGACCATGACTCATTCAAGGTCATTGGATGACTCATCATATTTTATAATATTTTTAATTTTAAACAAAGACCATGACTCATTCAAGGTCATTGGATGACTCATCAAATTTTATAATATATATTTTTAATTTAATTTATATTTATTTAATATACTTTAATTATTTGTTTTAATCAAGTCAATAATATTATTTATTTATTTTTAAATTATATTATTATTATTAAATTGTTTGTTTTAATGAAGTGAATATTGTTTTAATCAAGTCAATAATATTATTTATTTTTATTTTATTTATTTTATATACTATAATTTTTGTTTTAATCAAGTCAATAATATTATTATTATATTGTCTGTTTTAATGAAGTGAATATTCTTTTAATCAAGTCAATAATATTATTTATTTATTTTTATTTTATTTTATTTATTTTATATACTATAATTTTTTGTTTTAATCAAGTCAATAATATTATTTATTTATTTTTATTTTATTTATGTAATATACTTTAATTTTTTTTTTGTTTAAATTAAGTCAATATTTTATTATTTATTTACTATTTTTAAATTATATTATTATTATTATTGTTATTGTTATTATTATTATTATTATTACTATAATTAATAATTTTATTATTATTATTAATATTATTATTAATATTGTTATTATTATTATTATTATTATTATTATTATTATTAATATTATTATTATTATTATTATTATTATTTTTATTATTATACTTATAAATTTGTAAATTTTATTCTATTTTATTATTAATTTTTATAAATATTATTATTATTATTATTTATATACTTATAAATTTGTAAATTTTATTCTATTTTATTATTAATTTTTATAAATACTATTATTATTATTATTATTATTATAATTAATATTTTTATTATTATTATTAATATTATTATTATTATTATTATTATTATTACTATAATTAATATTTTATTATTATTATTAATATTATTATTAGTATTTTTATTATTATTATTAATATTATTATTAATATTGTTGTTTATTATTATTATTATTATTATTATTATTATTACTATAATTAATATTTTTATTATTATTATTAATATTATTATTAATATTTTTATTATTATTATTAATATTATTATTAATATTGTTGTTATTATTATTATTATTATTATTATTATTATATTATTATTATTATTATTATTATTATTATTATTATTATTATTATTATTATTATTATTATTATTATTATTATTATTGTCAAGGTTATTGGATGACTCATCATATTTTTTCAAGGTCATTGAAAAGTAGGTCAAGGTCATTCAAAAGTAGGTCAAGGTCATTCAAAATTTCTCGAGGTCATATTATTTTTAAACAATTTATAATTTTAATTTACTACTTATTTTTATAAGTAGTATATATTTTGTAAATTTATTTTATTATTATTATTATTTTTATTATTATTATTAATATTATTATTAATATTATTATTACTTTTTATTATTCTATTATTACTTATAAAAAAAAAATTTTTTTTTAATACTTATAAAAACTTTAATTATTATTAATATTAATATTTTTTATTAATTTTAGTATTATTATTATTTTAATATACTTATTACTTATAAAATTTATTAAAATTTTATTATTATTAATACTTTGAAAACTTTTTATAATATTATTATTATTATTATTTTTATTATTATTATTATTTTTAATAATATTATTATTATTATTAATGTATAAAACTTCTATTATAAGGAAATAATTTTATTATTATTAATATTATTATTAATATTTTTATTATTATTATTAATATTATTATTAATATTGTTCTTATTATTATTATTAATATTATTATTAATATTGTTGTTATTATTATTATTATTATTATAATTATTATTATTGTTTTTATTATTATTATTGTCAAGGTCATTGGATGAGTCTTAATTTTTTTTTCAAGGTCATTTTAAAGTATGCCAAGGTCATTTAAAATTTCACAAGGTCTTAGTATTTTTAAACATTTTTATATAAATTTACTACTTATTTTTATAAGTAATGTTTTAATGTTTTTTAATTTTAATTTTATTATTATTATAATTTTCTCAAAGTCATAATATTTTTAGTCATTTTTAAATATAAATTTACTACTTATTTTTTATAAGTAATGTTTTAATATTTATTATTATTATTATTTTCAAGGTTATTGGATGAGTCATAATATTATTTCAAGGTCATTTAAAAGTAGGTCAATGTCATAGTATTTTTAAACATTTATAATTTTAATATACTACTTATTTTTTATAAGTAGTGTTTTAATGTTCTTTAATTTTTATTCTTTTAGTATTATTATTATTATTATTATTATTATTATTATTATTATTATTATTATTATTATTATTATTATTATTATTATCTTATAAGTAGTGTTTTAATGTTTTTTAATTTTAATTTTATTATTATTATTATTATTATTATTTTCATTATTATTTTATATAAATTTTCAACAAAGTATATAAAATTAATATTGAATAGAAAAAGTTTGTTCAATTGTGGTTCATAGTATAGAGGGATAGAACAATTGTAAATGTTTGTAAAAAGTTAAAGAAAAATTCTATATTTTTAAGAAAATATGTGCAAATAAATATCAAAACTAATTATGGCTCAAATGTGTGTGTTAAACCATCGATATGTTACAGTGTTTATGGAAAAACTTTAATGAAAATATGTGTTATTTTTCAACAATTTATGAAATATTTATTTTATGGCTAATAATGTGTATGTGTTAAATCATAAAAATAGTTCAATATTTATGTAAAGTTTGAGATTGTTAAGAAAATGTATATAATTTATGATACACACGTGTTTTTGATTGAAATATGTGTGTTTGTTTTACCGATATAAGAAAAACTATGGACAATTTTTAAGAAAATACACGTAATTTATGATTATCATGGGATTAGAATTTGATTAAAGTTGTGAGAAAGTTGTTAAATTTGAGATAAAACTGATTAATTTGTAAATAATGTTATTACTTTGAAGAAATTTTAAAATAATACCTTCAGCAAATTGGTAAGAAAATAGTAGTTATTGAGTAATACTTATTAAAATTACCAAAGTTTTATAATTTTTGACAAGTCTTGATAGATCTTTAATAAAATTTGTTAGTACTTTGAATACGAATTAAAAAAAAAAGTTTCAACACAGTAGCAAATCGTAAAGAAACTAGTACTTATCAGTTAATTAAATTAACTAAGTTGTAAAATAATTGAAAAAATTTGTTAGATTTTTTAAAATTTTAAGATTGTTAGGTAATTGTTCTAGGTACTTGTTGAATAAAAATTAATGTATTTTATCAACAGCTCATAGTTTTTAATCGTACAATTTCTCTTCATTCCTGGAAATAATCGTAAATATTTAAATTATTCAGAAAATTGTCAATAACAACATAAATAATAGGTAACCAAATATTTTTAAATACTAGTCAATTTTAGTTTTTAATTTAATTACAAATATAATAATAAAATCAAATAAATACTTGAATACATGAATCGAACAATTTCTTAGAACTGAACACGTATCGTATATTTTATTCAGATTCCAATAATATCATTAAAATTAACCAAAATCTTATTTTTATATTTTGAAAACCGTTAAGTCAATGAAAATGTATCGATTTCACTAAGTATCCATCTTTTGACATTGATATATAACCGAATAAATCCTCTTAAAATAAATTCCTCCTCTTGACCTATTGTTTCCCTTAAAATAAAAAAAAAATCGACTCTCAACCAATCATTCCTCTTCAAATGTCATTTTTCACTCCATTATACCAACTATATTCATAATTTTTATAAAAGCCTATCAAGTAGATAATATTTACCTTTTGAATACCAATATTCATTCCAGTAAATTTCTTTAGAAATATTATAAATTACTCTCTTGACCAATCATTTTCCATCAAATAACAATATTTCCAGCCATATTCAATATTTTTCATAAAAACAAAATCATAAAAATACCAATTTAGATAATATTTACCCCTTAAAATAACAATATTTAACCAACCCAACCCCTTAAAAATGACAACAAACTTGTTAATTGACTATTTCTCACTAAACTAAATTCCACTCTAGACCAATCATTTCCCATCAAATAACACTTACTCTTACCCTACCAACTATATTCATTATTTTTTATAGAAATCACCCTTTAAATAACGATATTTAACCGACTCAGTACCTTAAAAATATCAACAAATCTGTTCTTAATCGATTATTTCCCCTTAAAATATTATAAATTTTGTTCTTAGCCAATTGTTTCTCACTAAAATAAAATAAAATTCTCTTTAAATGACATTAATCTAAGCTATATTCATTATTTTCATAAAAAATCACCGACTTATATCGATATTCAACCGAATAAATTTCTTGAAATCCCCTTAAAATAGAATTCATCTCGTGACCAATCCTTTCCCCCTTAAAAGATCATAAATTCTCTTCTTAACAAATCATTTCTCTTTAAATGACAATATTTCCACTCTCTCAAAAGATTTACACACATATTGATATCTATCTGAACAAATCCCCCTAAAAATATTATAAATTCCTCCTCTATATTCTCCATTTAGAAAATATTTACCTTTGAACACAGATATTCAACCAACTTAACCCCTTAAAAATATCAACAAACTTGTTCTTAATCGATTATTTCCTTAAAATATCATAAAATTTACTCTTAACCAATCATTTCCATTGAAATAACATTTCCCCCCAACTGCACCAATAATATACATATTTTTTAAAAACCTACAAGGTAAAATTTCTTTAGAAATCTATGTTTAACCGATTCTACTCCTTAAAAATTCATCATTCGAATCATATTTACTATATGTATTCAACCAATCAAATTCCCTAAAAATTATCATAAAAATTTGAATTTTACCAATAAAAATAAATTTTCTTTAAAGTATTACAAAATTGTTATCATCATTTTCCATCGAAAATCACCACAATTTTGTTCTGGCAACAATTTCAAGCAATTAAAAAATTCATCAAAAATGACTAAAATCGAATAAAGTCTATGTTTCCCACATAAATTAAATTATTGTAAAATATATATCATATTGCTCATTAAAATTAATCAGTAAATCAAGTATAAATTCAATAAAAATTACCAGTCAACCATTAGAGATATATCAATGATTTTCATAACTATACTGATAACCACACTGAGCATCCCCTTAAAATTCTCTAAATTATACTACTTTTGTGATTGATATCCATGAAATCAATATTAGATTTGAAAATGAAAGTAATTATTGACCCCTTTATTTACACTGTAAAATCAATTAAAATTTTAGGTTTCACTAAAATATTTTTAAAAATTAACTGATTTAATCAACTATTTAAATAGAACATAAAATTATAATTAAAATATCATTTACTATTCAAAATCTATCAGTCAAATTGGATTCTAATTGGTAAATAATTATCTTAAATAGATGTTTCATAAACATTTTGATCCTAAATTTATTTATTTATTTATTTTTATTTAAAATAATCCTAAAATCAAGTCTAATCTAATAAATTAGGAAGAAATTAATTGTTTCTAAAATTATAGATTTACCCTAATTTCTTCAATAATTTCATTAAAAACATAATCAAACCTTAAATCCATTAAAATTCAAAAGAAAACCATAAAATTCACAAAGATGATTAAAATTTACTAAAATAAATACCTCGTAAAACTAGATATTACTTAAATTATAATAAAATTTCCCTAAAAGCTCTAATTGATTTACATAGCCTAAAATTATTTTATTTTTGTCGAGTACAACCTAATCTATTGAAAGATGTAATTTATTTAGTTAAATTTTCATTGAAAATAACAAGTCAACAAATGGAATTTTAATTAGTAAAGATTATATTCTATAAAGAAAATTTTCAGTGAAGAAGTAATATTGGTGAGATAGTACATTAAGTGACTAAAATCGTTGAAATTACTGAAAACAGTGGGATAGCTAAAGATATCTACTAAATAGATGAAATATCAATTGATATCTTAATAACTTACAAGGGTAATATACTTTGAATGGAGAAAATATACATCGAAGAGAAAAATATTCGTTGACGAGGAAAAAACATTCATTGAATAAGGAAAACATTAATTGAAGAGAGAAAATATTCATTAAAGAGGAAAGCAATCATTAAAGTGAGAAAATATGAATTGAAGCTAACAAATATTCAGTGAATCGAGAATTGCTTATAATAAATTAGTCGGTAAAATTTCTCAATGATGAGATGAAATATCAATTAAATATTGGGAAATACTTGAAATAAATGGTCTGAATTATTCAATGATCAACAAATATACATAAAAGATGAAAATATTTACTGAAAATCAATTGTACTTTAAGAGTGTATTAATTACTATTATATTAAATTAAAACTTTTTAACAATTGAGTAGATTTCATCGGTTAATTATATTTAAATAGGGATATATATTTTTGATGGATACTTATGCGCGGAAGAATAGTTATTAAAAACAATAACCGTGCGCGTATACTAAATAATAAATAAATTTTACCATATCAGTTGAGTAAAGGTTTCGAGCATAGTACGGTTTATTTGACATGACATATTTCACATAGTGATCGGACGTTTATTGGCATCATCATTGTTCATCGCTCATCCGAATACATTTAATCAAATTGGTCAAGAAATTCATGCAGTATTCGCTGATATTTCTTTACACTTGGTCAATAATTTCATACACATTCGTGCATATATTTTCATAATTGGTCAAAATTTAATCAAGCAATAATTTATATTGCTTCACACTAATGTACAGCAACTGAAAGTTGTCGTGTTCAGGCAAAAAACTTACTAGCGTTAATTGCCTGAAAGCACGGCTCTCAGTTGCAACGCACACCAACTCAGTTTAGACTGGAATTTTTTCTCTGAAAATTAAGACTGAAAATTTGTCAAAACACATCAGTATATATACCTATAATTTGGCCTTAACCTTGAATGTTAATTTTATTGAGATTAAACAAAATTCGACCCTGAAATTATTTGTGTTATCTAAATTAAATTTTTATTAATTTCCTAATTTAAATTGGTAATTTATTTTTAACATTTTTAATTAAATTTATTCAGCCAAAAATAATTTGTTTTTTTTCATTTATAAATAAATAATTAAATAAATTTGGCAACGATTTAATTAAACGATAACGCCAATAAAAAACCTTTCGTACGATATATTTCGATAGCACAGCTATCATCTTCAGGTACTCAAAACCAACTAAAAATATTATGAATTAACATTTAATTTAAACAAATTATTTTTTATTAATTTAATTTTTTAATAAATAAATATTTTTAAAAATATATTTTAAATTAATTTTAAATTTTAAATTTTTTACTTATATTCTAATTTTTAAAAATTAATGTAATTGAAAATTTTCAATTATTTTAATAATATTAAAAAAACAAACATGATTTAACATACGTAAACTATTTAAAAACATTCAAAACATTCGTAGTCACAGCACTCTGCACATTAATCTTTGGATCCAATGACCTTATCAGCAATGCTTCACATATCACTCGTTCCCAATAACTATTAAAACTTCTCAACAAAATTCTAAAATCAGACATTCTAAACTAAAAATATTATGAATTAACATTTAATTTAAACAAATTATTTTTTATTAATTTAATTTTTTAATAAATAAATATTTTTAAAAATATATTTTAAATTAATTTTAAATTTTAAATTTTAAATTTTATTTTAATAATATTAAAAAAACAAACATGATTTAACATACGTAAACTATTTAAAAACATTCAAAACATTAGTATTCACAGCACTCTGCACATTAATCTTTGGATCCAATGACCTTATCAGCAATGCTTCACATATCACTCGTTCCCAATAACTATTAAAACTTCTCAACAAAATTCTAAAATCAGACATTCCTATTTCACTTTTACAGCCTCTATTGTGCTCACTATATTGGTGAAACCCTTCAATTGACAATGCTCTAGAACTCGATTAAAGAGATGACGGGAAGTCTTTCCAATGTATGTGGCCTTACACCCATTACATGTAAATTGATAAACGAGATCAGAACACAATCCAGTCGGAGTTTTTTATTTTATTAATAAACATATTGCGTACCTTACATAAATTAAAGACAATCTTATACTCTAAATTTCCCATCTGTTTACTTAAATTCCTTTTATAATTTGTAAAACCTTTAGTGTACGGCAATACTAACACATATTTAGGATCAATTTTTTTATATCCATTTTACTATTATTTACACTAACACTCAATTCACACTAATTTGTCAAATTACACTCAGACTTTCCAAACCATGGATTCTTAGGATTTTTAATCAATTTGTCAACAGTCTCTTTTATCATCAACAATAAAAACGATTTAGAATATCCATTCTTTATCAACACCTCAACCAATTTATCAACACCTTTTACCGAATTAGCCAAAGTAGAAGATAAAGACCATGAACTATAAATCAATCCTTTCACCATATTTCTCTTATACTTAAATTCACAAAAGCTTTCTGGAGAAGTATAAAGACTAGTATCAGTTGGATTTCTATAAATCTCTGTCTCATAATGTTTATCTTTGCGTTGAATTAACAAATCTAAAATTGCAATCTATGACTTTCTCTCCGTTTTACATGTGAATACAATGTTTTTATGTAAACTGTTCATAAAATGCAAAACAGGTTCTGCATGTCTCTGGTTTTCAAATACAAGAAAAATATCATCCACATACCTTTTATAAACAATGAGTAAAAAAAGCAATTTTCATTTCCAAACTAGCCAAAATTATTGATGCCATCGTTGTTGCTAAAGGGGAACCCATAGTGACTCCATCTATTTGTATTCATTATTGAAAAGAAAATTGACATTTGAAGTAGCAAATTCAAGAAGTTTACGAAATGCCCTTCTCTCCAAAATGTGATGCTCAGAATCATTTTCATTCCACAACGCACAGCATAAGTCAATTGTATCAACCAGTGGTACATTCATAAACAAACTGCAAACATCAAACGAAACCATAACATCATTCATACTTCGATTTTGTAACTGTGCAATGCAAGACACAAGCTCAAAGCTATCCTTACATTCAAACTCTGATCGCATCAACGGTTTTAATAATCCATCTAAAAACTTTGCTATTTTATACTGGGCAGTACCAACCATCGACAAAACTGGTCTCATAGGTACACCATCTTTATAGATTTTTGGAAGCCCATATAGTTTTGCAGCCAGAGTATTTTATTGGCGTTGTCTTTTAATAAAATCGTTACCAAATTTATTTAATTATTTATAATTAAATTAATTAATATTTTTAACAATCTAATGAATAACAAATTAATTTAAGATTGTGCTAGTGTATGCTGTTGCGGTTTGTTGAATTTCTTATTGATACAATATGACATTGAAAGATTATCCCCAGAAGTTTTTATTTGAAAAGTATTCGCGATGAGTAAATTTTTAAATTAATAAAATTTAAGAGTTAATTTATTTAATTTAACAATTAATGGATACAATCAATAATAAGAGCAATGTAGTTGATATGAGTTCCACCATTGTTTCTGAACTTAGTAGGACTATGAAGTTTTTATCCCGTTTCCGTGGTCATATGTACGATGATTCTTTTGGGAAGCAGCCTTTTAAAAATATCATCCACAGCCTTATTGTGTGGATGATTTTGTTAGAGTTGGAATATGGCTGGCAGTGGTGCTTGCCTAAGTAAAATAGGAAGTGTACAAATAATTACTATAATTAGGAGACAAATGGAATCTAAATTTAGTAATATTTAATTACTAGAAATAAATAATTAGTATAAATAGTAATATAAAGTAACACAGTAATTTAAAAAAGTTTTATAATAATAATAATAGTAATTTTTTTTATAAATATAGTAATTCTTTAACAATTAATTAAGTGTTCAATCTAATATAAATTGAACTGGAATTTTTACTTGAGACGAAGAAATATTTAGTGTCACATAACACTGTAATTTTACTGTAACATTAAAACGTAAGACAATTAGTTTGAACATTTGGTTTCAATTTCATCTAGAGTATGAGATAATATTAATCGAGGATTAAGAGAAAAATTTAACAGGCAATCGAGCAGGATATTCGAGAAACTATACAAATTTGAGTTAAAGAATTTCCCAAAAGATAAAAGAGTTCAACGAAAGGTATTAATTCTTGAATTTTACAGTTTGTCTTACCTGCGATAAGCATAAAAAGTTTTTCCAAACATGAAGTGATTCTCAGACTTAACTTAGTCAATTACCGATTTGTCAATTGTTAACTACTAACGTCTGAGAGGTTAAATTAATAAGAAACGTTATCACCGACTCTTAGTGATAATCGATCGCGCAAACCTCAGAAACCACCATTTATAACTTTCACCTTAGAGCGAAGCTGTAGATACTATTAGGACCCAACTCTTGCCTGCTTAGAAATACCACAGGACGGTTGGACAAAACCGATTTCTGTTCTTCAGTAGATTGGGTAATTTGTAAAATAAGCTTGATATTTTAAAATGTATGTGTATATTTATATATTAAATAAACATTATTATAACAAGGGGAGTTATTTACGTGTGATTCGTTTGAGTTATATTCCGTCTGTGTTGATTGTTATATCCACTAACAAACCCAACACTATTATACCTCATTGGTTAGCTTGTTTCATATTTTAGTCAAGGTTATTGGATCTTGCCTTCATGATGAAACACCATTCTGAATCCTCGAGGTTTAATGGCATTTTCCATTCCATATTTTTAAATTTGGCAGGTTGAGAATCTGATCTTGGCATGTTGCTTTCTTACATATTTCTATGTTTACCTCCTTTGCAAACTAGTGTAGGGGTTGAGTGCGTTCTAGTTTCCATTACTTCAGTTACCTAGGTGATTTAATCTACGGCTCGTCGCTTAACACTGTAAAGTAAATGTTAACAATTCCTATAGACTTTTAAGACATAATGCCCTTGAGTTCAAAAATCCATATAAGAATTAATGTTTAATCTTTTCATTGTTTTGGTTGCTAGAGCTAACGGATTGATGGCAGTGTCTTTCTCAAAGGTCAAATGATTGTAAATGATTAAGGATTAAGGATTGCACCATCTTATCTATATATATTTGCACTTAATTTTACTTTATTTACTGTTAGTTCGTCATATTTCATGGCCAAGAATCTCGTTAAAAATAACTAGAAAATAAGGTTAATAATATTAAAGGGTACAAAATGATTATGGGAAAATGTATAAAATAAAAGGTACGCTGCTTTTGAAAAGTAAAATTGAGGGTAAGAAATGAACAAATGAAAGAGAAACGATAAAGAATTGGCAAAACCAAACAATAACACACGATAGGATCAGAATGAAAAAAAAATACAAAAATAAAACCGAAACTAAATTTGGATATCTCGATAGCCTGTCCAGCACAATGAGTCTGGGAACTTTGTTACAAAAACTACTGCCTATTTTGCTTGTACCTATGGGTTTCTTGTACTAATTGAAAGTATTAAATCATCTTATCTCTCCAAGTTTTCAATTAATTCTACCATTTTTACTATTGTTAGTTGAAAATAATATATGGCCTTATGTCTATTTAAACACACAGTCTGAGAAAACGTAAACCACTTTAGTTGTGCTATGTTCTTTCCACTTAATACTAGATAAATGAAGCGCTCATTTTTGACGAGAAGCGCTTATAATGGAATTTTATGATTTTAATGAATGGACATTTTCTATAAAGAATAACTTTCAGTTACTCTCAAAGTTTAAAAGCATGTCAAATCCAATAACATTTAAT
Source organism: Schmidtea mediterranea (assembly GCA_022537955.1). Classification (NCBI taxonomy): domain Eukaryota; kingdom Metazoa; phylum Platyhelminthes; order Tricladida; family Dugesiidae; genus Schmidtea; species Schmidtea mediterranea. The sequence goes on from CM039680.1 coordinate 14,503,995, forward strand.
TTGAATCACACAGAGTGTTTACAAACAGAAAAGAATTATTTTCAGTTGTGAAGTGCCCACAGATGAAGAAAATGATATATTTCGGCACCAAGACGATTGGCCCTGTCCCGATTTTCTAGAAACACTTAATGTAATAATTATACAAGTTCAACATTATAGATCATCTCTTGCACGTGCTTTTAATTGTATCTGCTGACCTTTTAGATTGGTGAATGTACATAAACTTTCATATCTGACCACTCTTCAACAGATCTTAATTCTCCTGTTTTTTAAAAAAAAGATTTAAATTTTATTTCTAAAATTTAAATAAATAACAATGTTAGCCAATTTCTGCAATGTTTATTCATAAAATATGAAACATTTCGAACAATAAACGGCCCTGATTACTCAACCAAAATTTAACTAGACTTTCACTTTCTCCTCTTTTTTTCTGATTGATATTTTCTTTCACTAAAAATGTTTTTAAATTAGTTTAAAAAATTTATTTAAAATTTAATTTGTTGAAGTATTTATTTATTAGAATATTATATTAATATAAAAAATAATTTGTTTAAATTATAATTTAATTCATAATATTTTTAGTTGATTTTTTGTGCCCGAAATATATAGTACGAAGTGTTTTATTTAAAATAGTTATTCAAAAATAATTTGTTTTGAATTATTGTAATTGAAAGCGAATGAAATTATAGGAAAAAAAAATTAAAATATATTTATTCCAAGTAAAAAGACACCAATGTAAAAATTATAATTCCAATCTATTAAGGAACTTTGAGAAATCTAGATTCTATTGAACAATAATAAATAAAAATAGCAATTTGTTAAATTTTATTTAAAAAATCTCATAATATGTACATCGAATAGAATAAATAGAATATTCAATAACAATAAAATAATCCATTAATAACAATAATAATAATGATAATAATAATAATAATAATAATAATAATAATAATAATAATAATAATAATAATAATAATAATAATAATAATAACAATACTAATAATTATGTTAGCCAATTTCCACAATGTTTATTCATAAAATACAAAAATACAATTTACTACTTATTTTAATAAGTAGTGTTTCAATGTTATATAATTTTTATTCTATTATTATTATTATTATTATTATTATTATTATTATGAAAAAACAATTTTCAACAAAGTATATAAAATTATTTCAATAGAAAAGGTTTGTACATTGTAATAATAAAATCGATATACAATATACTTGTAAGTATATTAGAGTAAATTAAGGTTTCTCAAGTAAATTAAGATACATTAGAGTACATTAAGGTAAATTAAAGTAAATTAAAGGGCTGAAAGTCAATTTAAGTGTATTAGGGTATATTTAAGTGAATTAAGGTTCATATAATAAATTAAGTTACATCAGAGTAATTTAAAGTACGTTAGAATAAATTTAAGTAAATTAAGGTGCCTAGAGTAAAGTATGGTAAGTTAGGTACGAATTTTTAATAATAACAATAATAAGAATTAGAATAATAATAACAATACTAATACTGATAATGATGTTAGCCAATTTCCACAATGTTTATTCATAAAATACAATATGAAATATTTCGAACTAAAATCTGTCCTGATCACTCAATATCAAAATTTAACTGGAGTTTCACTTTCTCCTCTTCTTCCCTGATTGATATTTTCTTTCCCTCAACTGTATTCAACAAATATATTAATTTAAACAAATTCCCCAAATATTTTTCAAATTTGATTTACCAATTTAATATATTCAAATATAATTTTTAAAATTTTTAAAAAATCAAAAATTATTTATTCAGATCTAAAAAAATGTTTTTTAAAATTTTTTAAAATCCAATGTGCATTTTAGAAAAAATGTAAATAAATATTTAAAAACATTAATATTAGTTTACTAAATTTTGATTTTCGACATTTTACCTTGCAGGGTTTGTATAGATAAACTTTCAAGTCTTTTTTCATTGATAGCGGAATCGTTTAAATAAATAAAATTTAAATAACTAACCATGTTAACTAATTTCTGCAATCTTTATTCATAATAATAATAATAATAATAATAATAATAATAATAATAATAATAATAATAATAATAATAATTTAGACGTAAAAAATAATAATAATAATGTTATATATGTATCACAAATTAAAAAGTGGTTATAAAAAGCAGAATAAATAATATAAATAAATACAACATCAAAATATTAAAAAAGTTTACCAAATAAGCATAATAAAAAAGCTGAAGTGGATTTGTCATCAGGGACCGTGAGGATAATTCCTTGGCCAATTAAAAGACATTTTTTTCCATTTGTTTGATAAGAAACCATAAAGCACCGATCTAAGTTTTCACAACTTTCACAGCATTCATTAAGGTCTCTAGATTTAATTTGTTCCATATAGTAAGGTTTTGCAATTTTCATGTTGTCAACAATTTTCCAGCAGTCGGGGTTTATTGTGTCGGTTCTTCTACCAGTAACAGAAGATTTTACAATGAAAATTAATACTGAAATTATGTTGTGAAAATAAAAGTATTTCATTGTTTTATAAATTATTAATGATAAACTGGAATATATAGTTATATTATGTTAATATTAACTCACAGTCATTGTTTACCTTTATCCTAATTTTGTTTGGCTAAAGAAAAAAATATTGTTTTCATCTTAACTATAAAATTCTTGATATTTGTTTTGAAAAATACTTGTATTATATCCTGATTTCTAATGATATCCTAGTTGTGGGAATGTAATTTAATTAATTAATTAAAATGATCAATTAAACTAATTATTATTTTTAACTATTTAATAAAAAAACAAATTAATTTGTTTTTTTGCACAGTAAAATCAACAAAACACCAAAATGATAAAGGTGCCACATTAATTAAAAAATTTACAAAAATTCGAAAGTAGTATTGATCGGGGGAAATTGGTATGGTTGAACGCCAAATTGAAAGACGAGTCCAGAAATAATAATAAAAATTTAGTGAGGGGTCCCTAGAAAATAATATAGGACAAAAAAGAAATTAATTAAAAAAATTAATTACTAATGGGAAGCCCGAGGCAATGGGAAATCCGAGAGATGAGGAAAACCCGGCGTGTATACGGAATAAAATAAAAAGGGTAAATTGGCCTAATTTAGTAATGGAGCAAACATTGTTGACAAATGTCGGCTAAGGTGGTCTGTGGGAAGTAATTATTTTTAATAATTTAATAATGTAGCAAATGTTATTGACAATCGTCGGAAAACAGTCTGAGCAAGAGTAGAAAAGGAAAAGGGAAAAACACGAAATAGCCAGTGATCGAAGCAAGCGACTAGTGTAGCCAGGTCAGTAGAAGAATCTAAATCCAAGTAAAGTCAAAGTTATCTATCAGACAGGGTGGTTATCCATTGGATAACCTACCCTAGGATAATCAAATTTATACAGTGGTTGAAGGGTGCAAATAAATTAGTGAAATTGTGATTACAAAACATTGAAATAAATCGGATTGAGTTGTAACTGTGATAAAGTTCAAATAAAATTATTCTGTATTGGGTTTGCTTATTTGATTCGAAAAGGACACGAGGAGTCAGAGGGAACCAACTTTCAATAATAATAACCAAACAGATTCAACTCATTTCTTTTTTTATGACATAAATCAACATTTAAGATGGGTAATATCACCCATGAGTGGTTGCTAGAAAATATTGCACGGGCGCTCTGTATATATATCTTTGACAATTTAGACACCCATTTCCAATGAATAAACTCATTTATAATACATATTTCCTCGATTAGTTGCCGATTGAGCTTTGATTTTATTCCTTTCAAATTGCATTTGTCCTTTCGATCATAAAGGGTAGATTCTTGAGTGTAGTCAAATTGCCCAAATTGACTAAATCCTTCTTTCAGTATCGGTTCATCTACATCAAAGCCAATGTCACCAACAAATGTTTGCACTGAATCACTATAGTCAATTTGGACAGATGTTACAGCTGCAGATCCTGGTATTGTACTAGATCCACTTGCCCAGTTAACTTTAATTTGATCGTTGCACATATAAATTCCATCCATTGTCGATGAGGATAAACTTTTAAAAGGTTGGCAAGTACTTTCGATAAAGGCATATGGGTTTCTTTGACAACGAAAATCCCTTATTGTATGACGACTGATGCATTCACCAATATTTCCAAATATTATTTTTAATATAAAGTCAATAATTCCATTAACTTCATTATAAATCCTGAATTTGATATTTCACCATCTTGCATTGATAAATAATTCATTAATGATATTGAAGAACAAAAAAAATTTAAGATTATTATAAATTTTATTCACCTAATCAAATTTCAATTACAAAAAAACTACATAAACTGAGCGAGCAAAACAACTGCAAATTATTATAAATTTCACAAATATAATTTTTACAATAAATTTTATTTCCTTTTTTTACTGACCTAAACAATACAAGTTTGCAAGTTAAGTCAAAGAAAAATTCACAAGTTTTCTTCACTTTTATGGTTAGGTAAATTTAATGAGTTTATTTGCACAACAATTTTAGAAATTGAAAGTTCACTTGAAGTTTTTAATATGTGATATGTGCTGAGTTTATTTTTTCCTTCATTTTCTCATTTTCTATAATAAAAAACTTTATTCATTGCAAGATTGAAATTCAATACAGGGTAAATTTGTGTTTCTATAATATAAATTTATTGATTTTAATTTTATTATAGGTTGCTTTTAAAGATATAAAATGGATGCATGCAGTACTCTTAAAACTCTTGTTACTAATAATGCATGTAATTCACACACACTCACTGCAAATCCTTTGAAACAATAAGCAGTGCCACAGTATAGTCATTTATTTTCTTATTTTACAGTCGGATCAACAGCTGTATAAAAGTTTTTACAGTTTGTGTTTTAATTTTATCAGTAATACGAGTAGGAAATACAAATCCCTGTGAATTCTTAATCCCGGCATTTCACTTGAATAATACAATAGTAAAAAATAGTTAAAAGTTAAAATTAATTCATTTTATTGAAATAAGTTTTCAATAAAGACAATTTTTTGACAGTGTCATATCTTCTAGCCATGATCTGATCTTTGCAAAAATAAGCCTATCGGCAGAAAACATCCTCTCAGTGTCTAAGCCAGCTCCTGTAGAATTGTAGCTTCCATTGGATTGGTTCTAGTTGATAATACTTTTTAATAAACACAATTTTCGATGCTCTTCTTTTTCAAAGCAACGCTAAAGAATAACTCGTGAGGCGTTGACAAAATCTTTAAATCCTATAATTAATTTTCAGAATGTTCAGCCTACATGTATTTTGAATGTATTTACGTAATTGAATGTAAATTGTGCATATGATGTTTTTGATGTTTTTTAAAAATAATTTTGAAATATAAACTTTTATTTTGCGTTTTTAAATTTAATTAAATTTTTATTTAAATTTTATTAAATATTTAAATTTAATGAATGTTTGATTTTTATTTTTTTTAAATTTAATTTTATAATAGGAGTTGAATAAGATTATTATTAATTAATTTGTTTAGATTTTCCTATTTTCATTTAGATTTTGTTAATGTGATTTCTAGTCTGAAGAAGACTGATAAACTGTCGAAATATATAGTGAAATGTCATTTTATAGAATATACAGTTGGCGTTTTTCAATTATTAAAACATTGCCTTTTTTCTTTGATTATATTTATAAATTAAAATTTAATTAAATATTATTATTTATAATGTTTAAAAATTTAAAACATATCTATAAAAAAACTTCCAATTCAAAAATCAATCAGTAGAACCGAAGTTCTATCAGTTACCAAACTTAGTCAGATATAAAAAGAAGAACCAAAATGAATCTGTTATCAATCGAACAAAATATTTTATGTATTAATCAATTCAAAATTCAATCCGAAACGTCATCAATAAACTCAATCCAGTTTTATAATGTTCATAATCTTAATTTATAATGTTTTATAATCTTAACTTCGTTACATATGGTTTTGTTTAAATCGATGGTTACGTAGCTTTCAAGCCTCATATAAATGATCAATCACGTGACTATTACATAATACTATTATACAGAAATTATTATTTTGTTTTGATAAATGATTATGCAATATCAACTTTTGTTTAAATCAATTATGTGATTTTATTTTTTAAAATGGTTTTTTACCTATATACGTGAAATGTAATCCTTGTTTTAATGTAGCATTTCCGTAATCACCATTTTGAATTTTGTTGAAAAATATCTTTTAAGGTACAACTTGACACTTTTTCCGTATAGCCTTAAAAGACTTACCCATTTTCAGTGTAGCAATTAATAGAAAGAATTTTGCTCTCTATAAGAACTTCTCCTTATTAAGAAGACAATAAACATTTTCTGAAAATATAATTTGTACATGTCATTTTACTTAAACTAGACTCAAAATATGCGTGTATATTATTAGTTACAACATTTTAATATTCCGAAATGACCATCTTGTACAAAATTATATTGTACCGATACATTTTTGAGACAAGTAACACTAACTAATAAAATAAGCGTACTATCACAAGCAATACTAACAGTGTACTATTATAAGTAATACTAAATTAAAACATACATACTATTGAGAACTAAGGGGCTTCTGAAAATTATTACGTAATCTGTCTCTGATATGTATTATTCATTTGAGATGGATTACGCACATTTCTATACTCTCCCGTTTCTTTTAACCATTTAGTACGGGTTTGTAGTTAGTGACAATGCACTTATTTTGCTTTATGACGCATCTTTCGTTGGCGATTCCTCTATTTCAGTAAATACATTTTCCGAAACCCAGAACTCAAACATTAGTTCATAATGAGAATAGTTGACTTAGACTCCTAACAAGGCCGCTTTGAAATCCATTCTAAAAAACAAAGCGATTTCCAAATGAGACAAAAAGTTCACAACGGAAACTGAGTTTACGTTTGGCTTCTCAATCAAATCCCAATGCTCAACAATAGATGGCCAACCATAAAGATAGTGTACCTAAAACTTGGCTATTATTGACAGAATGGTATTTTCAAGTTGAACTTACACTTACCGCGGACATAATAATGATGAACGTTCTCTAATCGACGATCTTTTCTATTCGCAAAACTGACACTTCATTCTTAGACATGATTAAAATGTATTTGATCAAGTCAGATCGTTGCTGATAAAAGTAGCCTCTCAACGCAGACCAGGAACTCCAATCAAAAGTTACAATAATACTAGAAATTCCGAAAGATCACAATCCAGACCAGAGATTAATCTGTGAATTTTATTACAAACTAAAAAATTCTTCCACAAATGCTGCATAGGTTGTAAATAAAACCAAATAAGACAGATCTAGAAATCATTCCAACTTGTATTTTCCACTCACTTTTCAAAAAAACATTTAATATCACTTGGTTACCCCACCAAAGATCAAATTGTCTCTAGCAGTTTTACCTTACCGGCCACTTTACACACAGTTAGTGGCAGCACAGATCCAATATCTGTTCTCAATGACACTGGATCTTGGCTTTCAATTCTGATTAAGACTTTCACTCAATCTAATAATCCTACGGGTAAATTACATGCAGCTAGCCGTTAAGATATTTCACTTTCAATTTCATCAACTTCAAATTCTATTTAAAATCTATGGAGACATAATTTGAGTTGCTCTTCACAGTTGCCAATAGTTTGGAGCCAATTCTTGGAGCAGATTTGTTTTGAAAATTTTGGTTATTTTGTCGATTGCAAGACAAAACATTTGTAATGAGACTAAACAGAGACAATGCATCAGCACGTCACACTGGTACTACACATAATAATCTTCACTTTTGCGTGTCAGGTTTTGCTAATAATGTACAAAAAACTATACCAGAAACCTTCCAAACTCACTTATTTCAGAAATCCCAGAGAACTGAAATATCAACTCTCAAAAAACCAAATTAATTGCCCATCACCACATACCAACTCTACCTTCACAACCATATTGAACTCGTGTACGAGAACGCCATGCAGTTGAAAAAAACTTCAAAACACTACAAACAACAGGAATTATTTGAAGATAGTCATCAACGTAGGCTTCAGCCATTCACGTCGATACCATGGCACCATTTGGCCATGTCACTATTATCCCTCTTTGAATTCAATCACCATTCACAACTCTTATCCAATACCATTTATCACCGACATTACAAAAAGTCTTCACGGCCAAAACATCTTGTCAACAATAGATCTAAAACAAGCGTACCATCAAATACCGATTGACAAGTTCGATATCCCTAAAACCACCGTAATCACACCTTTCAGTTTGCTCAAATATTTAATGATCCATTTAGGCTTACGCAATGCTGCACATTCTTTCCAGCGTCACATTGACCAAATACTTCAAGACATTAATTTCGCCAGACCATACCTAGTTGACATATTAATATTTTAGCCAGGTACTTCTGTTATTGTAGACAAATCATACAAATTGATTCGACAACCCATGTCAATATTCAAAAATAATGATTGAATTTGTAAATCTTGAATCTTATATTTGAGATTTCCTTCCTGTAATGGTCTTTTACAACCCATTACTCTTCATTTTCGCTCTTGAAGAATAATATTATTTACTATAAACCCAAAATGATACCAATAACTAGTTACTGAACAAATAAATATTAATGATAGGTTACTGACCAAGCAAACTTTGAAATAAAACACATAAAAGGTTCAACAAAAGAAATACAAGTCGAAATTTTATTAACTTCTTCACTGTTTTATCGATCATTGATGTATTCAAATTGGAAAAATTTTTGGTTGCTTAGTTACCTTGTTGTTATCAAGCGATAATTAATCAAATTCATTGAAACCAAATCCATTGTTATATTTACCTGGTATCAACTTCTAAATACTGATACAAATTGAATAATTCATTAATAACTGAAAAACAATCACTAGGTACTGTGTACAAATAACTGAGTACTGTACAACTCTCTATATACATACTAGGCATTGAATAATTTACTTATTCATTAAAATGACATATTTAAATAATATTTACTCTTTGAACACCGATATTCAACCAACTTAAAACATTTAAAAAATTAAATTAAATTTTCTCTCAATCATTTCCCCTTAAAATACTTGGTCATTCACACACTCACAATATGTTATCAATAATTAGTTACTGAAAAAAATCAATATCAAAAATTGTTTACTGACCAAGAAATCTTTAAATAAAAGCACATAAAAATTTGAACAATCAAAAGAAATACAAGTTGAAATTTTATTAACTTCTATACTCTTTTATCGATCATTGATGTCTCCAAATTATTTGGTTACTTAGTTACCTGATTACTATCAAGAAACTATTAATCATTGAAGCCCAATCAAGTGTTGTATTTTCTCTGAAATTATTTTGTAAAACTTAGTTAAAAGACTTTGAAATTTTTCTACCATTTTTGTAATATTTTTAATTGCGTCCAACAATGAACAATTACTAAACGTTATTTTCAAAGACTAATGTCAACCTTTTCATTTAATTTTCACACATCCCTAAATAAATTAATTGCTAACTCATCAAATAATTACTTAAATTTATTTTTATAGATTTTCTATTCACCCCCAACTCTTATTGTTTACTGAATGATAAATTAATTAGTAACTACAAGTAGTGGGTAATCTAATTGCTAGTGAAAAGAAACTTGATTAGAAAAATATTCTTAAATTAATTTCTCAAAACATATATTACTTTCATTTTACTTGGAATAAATTTTCATATATTTATTGAAAATGATTAACTCAATGAAAATTATTAACTTAAAGATGCTAAAGGTTTGAATAAAACTGATATAAAAAAAATAATATCTACCACATTACTAGAAATTAAATGATTATCGACCAACCACTAAATATGTTGAATTTCTAACAAAGCTTAAAAAACTACACGAAACAGGTACTGATAGATACCGATAAAATCTACTAAAAATCTAAATATGTATGTTTAATTGTTGTAAAATATTTGTTTTTGTAAAAATAACACTTATCCTTAAATTATGATTATCGTGTGATTAGAATTTGATTAAAGTTGTGAGAAATATTTTAAGTTGTTAAATTTTAAATAAAACTGCTTAATTTGTAAATAATGTTAGTACTTTGAAGAAATTTTAAAATAAGACCTTCAGTAAATTGGTAAGAAAATATTAGTTATTGAGTAATACTTATTAAAGTTACTAAAGTTTTATAATTTTTGTCAAGTTTTGATAGATCTTTAATAAAATTTGTTAGTACTTTGAATAAAAATTTAAAAAAAGTTTCAATATAGTAGCAAATTGTAAAGAAAATAGTAATTATCAATTAAAAAATATTAATTAAATTAACTAAGTTGTAAAATAATTGAAAAAATTTGTTAGATCATTTTTTAAAATTTTACAAGTTTGTTAGGCAATTTTTTTAGAGACTTGTTGAATGAAAATTAATTGTACAATTTCTCTTCATTCGTAGAAATAATCATATGTATTTAAATTATTCAGAAAATTGTCAATGACAACATAAGTAATGGGTAACATAAATTTTTTAAATCCTAGTCAATTTTAATTTTTAATTAAATTACAAATAATAAAATCAAATAAATACTTGAATACAAATAATTACATGAATCAAACATTTTTTTAGAACCGAACACGTATAGTATATTTTATTCAGATTCCAATAATATCATTAAAATTAACAAAAATCTTACTGATATATTTTGATCACCTTTACTCTCAACCAATCATTTCGCTTTAAATGACAATAATCCCAGCTGTATTCATTTTTTTTGATAAAAATCACCGACTTATTTCGTTATTCAACCGAATAAATTTCTTGAAATTCCCTTAAAATAAAATTCATCTCTTGACCAATCATTTCCCTTTAAAATAACAAAAATCAACTGACACAGCCTCTTAAAAATATCAAAAAACCCGTTCTTATTATATAATTTCCCCTTAAAAGATCATAAATTCTTTTCTTAGCTAATCATTTCCCGCTAAAATAAAATAAAATTTACTCACAACCAATCATTTCTCTTTAAATGACATTAATCCCAGTTATATTCATTATTTTCATAAAAAATCACCGACATCGATATTCAACCGAATAAATTTCTTGAAATCCCCTTAAAATAAAATTCCTCTCTTGACCAATCAAAACCCTTAAAAATACTATAAATTTGCCTCTCAAACAATCATTCCTCTTTAAATGACAATAATTCCAGCTATATTCATTATTTTCATAAAAACGACCGACATATCGATATTCAACCGAATAACTTTCTTGAAATCCCCTTAAAAAAATCCAGCTGGTGACCAATTATGTCCCCTTAAAAGATCATAAATTCTCTTCTTAACGAATCATTTCTCTTTAAATGATTTATATTTCCTCTCTCTCAAAAGATTTACACACATATTGATATCTATCTGAACAAAACCCCCTAAAAATATTATAAATTCCGCCTCTTTATTCCCATTTAGAAAATATTTACCCTTTGAACACAGATATTCAACCAACTCAACCCCCTTAAAATAGACAACAAACTTGTTCTTAATCGAGTATTTCCCTTAAAATATCATAAAATTTCCTCTTAACAAATCATTTCCCTTGAAATGACATTTCCTCCCATTGCACCAACAATATACATGTTTTTTTGTAAAAACCTACAAGTTAAAATTTCTTTAGAAATCTATATTTAACCGAATAAGATCCTTAAAAATCCATCATTCGGATCATATTTACTATATGTATTCAATCAATCAAATTCCCTTAAAATAATCATAAAAATCTGAATTTTACCAAATAAAATAAATTTTCTTTAAAGTATTACATAATTGTTATCGTTACCCAACATTTTCCGTCAAAAATCACCACAATTTGATTCTGGCAATAAATTCTATTAAATAAAAAATTCCTCAAAAATGACTAAAATTGAATAAAGTTTATGCTTCCCAAATGAATTAAATTTCACTAAATTATTGTAAAATCATAAGATATATATCATGTTGCTCAAATAATTAAAATTAATCAGTAAATCAAGTATAAATTCAATAAAAATTACCAGTCAACCCATAGATATAATTCAACGATTTTCATATATATACTGATAACCATACTGAGCGTACTCTTAAAAATCTCTAAATTATACTACTTTTGTGATTGATATCCACGAAATCAATAAAATGGAAAATGCAAATAATTAATTGACCATCCTTTTTTTACTGTCAAATCAATTAAAATTTTAGGTTTCACTAAAATATTTTAAAAAATCAAATGATTTAATCAACTTTTTAAATAGATCATAAAATTAAAATTAAAATATCATTTATCATTCAAAATCTATCAGTCAAATTTGAATCTAATTGGTAAATAATTATTATAAATATATGTTTCATAAACATTTTGTTCCTAAAATAAACTTTTATTTAAAATAATCCTAAAATCAAGTTAAATCTAATTAATTATCGAGAAATTAACTGTTTCTAAAATTATAGATTTACCATCATTTCTTCAATAATTTTATTAAAAACATAAGCAACCAAACAATTTGGAGACATCAATGATCGATAAAAGAGTGGAAAAGTTAATAAAATTTGTAATTGAAATTGTATTTCTTTTGATTGTTCAAATTTTTATGTGCTTTTATTTAAAGATTTCTTGGTCAGTAAACAATTTTTGATATTGATTTTTTTCAGTAACTAATTATTGATAACATATTGTGAGTGTGTGAATGACCAAGTATTTTAAGGGGAAATGATTGAGAGAAAATTTAATTTAATTTTTTAAATGTTTTAAGTTGGTTGAATATCGGTGTTCAAAGAGTAAATATTATTTAAATATGTCATTTTAATGAATAAGTAAATTATTCAATGCCTAGTATGTATATAGAGAGTTGTACAGTACTCAGTTATTTGTACACAGTACCTAGTGATTGTTTTTCAGTTATTAATGAATTATTCAATTTGTATCAGTATTTAGAAGTTGATACCAGGTAAATATAACAATGGATTTGGTTTCAATGAATTTGATTAATTATCGCTTGATAACAACAAGGTAACTAAGCAACCAAAAATTTTTCCAATTTGAATACATCAATGATCGATAAAACAGTGAAGAAGTTAATAAAATTTCAACATGTATTTCTTTTGTTGAACCTTTTATTTGATTTATTTCAAAATTTGTTGGTCAGTAACCTATCATTAATATTTATTGGTTCAGTAACTAGTTATTGGTAACATTTTTGGTTTATAGTAAATAACCAAGTATTTTAAGAGGAAATTATGGATGTGGAACAAGTTTATTGATATTTGTAAGGGGTTGAGTCGGTTGAATATTGTTATTTAAAGGGTACATACTATCTAAATGAATATTTTTATGAAAAATAACATTTAATAGAAAAATAATTGTTCAAAATTTGATAATTTTTTTTTAAAAATAGTTGAAAAGTGTTAGACTTTTACAAAATAATTTCAATTATTTCAATAAAATACAATAATCAAATACAAAATTTTATTCAGAAAAGATAATGTTTCTTGCTAACTACTCAGTAACTAAAAAACCAAGTGATTTACAGATATAGAGGCATTAATAATGTGAAAGAGAGTAAAGAATATTTTATTAATAAATTTGTATTTTTACTTGTATTTCTTGTTATTGATTTACTTTTATTTAAAGTTTTGTTGGTAAGTAATCAAATATTTATTTGTTCAGTAACTAGTTATCGGTTACCTAATATGTATACAAGTAACTGGAATGAAGTTCCTTACCGGAAAACCTCAACATGTAGTGGATAGAAGTGGAAAATATCCAATCTTATTCTTCAAGAGCGGAAAATGCAGGGTAGTGGGTTGTAAAAGACCATTACAGGAAAGGAATCTCAAATATCAGATTCAAGATTTACAAATTCAATCATTATCTTTGAATATTGACATGGTTTGTCGAATCAACTTGTATGATTTGTCTACAACAACAGAAAACATTTACGAACCGGAATTGTTTCCTGCATTAAGACTTTTCAAGTATAATCCACTTTGTCTGAATGTATTTGCAAGTGGAAAAGTCGTTGTCATGGGGATAAAAACATTGGAATACAACAGTCCAGTACAAGAAATATTTAATTTTATAAAATCAAAAATTAATAATTTTAATACCGACGAAGAAATACTAGATTATTTATTAAGCACTGATTGTGTTTAAATAGATTCAATTCTGACAATTATAAAAATTAAAAATGATCGACGAGCAAGAAGCATACGTATTCGAAACAATTCTGATGAAGATGGAAGAACTGTTTCCGAATATGAAAAACAAACTTTTCTATTGTGCTCCTGAATACTTGGCTGCACGGATCTATCAAATGACAGGAATCAACATCGAAGAAATTGTACGGATGCACTATGAATCAGTTCAAGGATCTGGTTTGAAATGTTTAGATGAATGCATTGTTTGTGCAGATTCCACAATGTTGACTTGTCCATTTAGATGCAGATGCTGCAGGGACTACAAAAAGAAGGAAGTTGTGCATATTTTGTTGGCTGAGCTAAGAAGAGCTTACTATAAGCAGATTTGTGATGATGTAAATAAATTTTGATCTTTTACGAGTTTATTTTATGTGTTTATTGTTTTTTATACAGATTTTAATTGGTTGAATTAATATTATTATTAATATTATTATTATTATTATTATTATTATTAATATTATTATTATTATTATTATTATTATTATTATTATTATTATAATTATTATTATTATTATTATTATTATTATTATTATTATTATTATTATTATTATTATTATTATTATTATTATTATTATTATTATTATTATTATTATTATTATTATTATTATTATTATTATTATTATTATTATTATTATTATTATTATTATTATTATTAGTACTATTTTATGTTAACAATATCATTTTTATTCAAATATAATAGTTTTATGTATAAAATTTTAAATCATTTAAAACATTATATATTTTAAAATTTATCATAAAAATTTAATAATTATTTTGTTAAAAATTTTGTTAAAAAAAATATTTCAAAAATCAAACTAAAATTTTCATATAAAGTATTTTAATTAAAAATATGTAATGCTTAAAAAAAAAATTTGAAAAAATTTTTTAAAAATACACTTAAAATTTCATCTTAAAAATACACTTAAAATTTTATGAAAAAAATATTTCAAAAATCCTACTAAAATTTTCATATAAAATACTTTAATTAAAAATATGTAATGCTTAAAAAATAAATTTTAAAATACACTTAAAATTTCATCTTAAAAATACATTTAAAATCTTCGAAAAAAAATACACATTATCATCTTAAAATTATCCAAAAAAATACACACAAAATCAACTTAAAAATTTTCGAAAAAATACACATTATCATCTCAAAATTATCCAAAAAAAATACACATTATCAACTTAAAAATTTTTGAAAAAAATACACACAAAAAAAAATTAATTACACACAAAAAATTACATCATTAAGTAATCAATACACACAGAAAATAATCACGAGAAACCCCCCCCTATATTATTATGCAATTTTTTATGTAGCAGAGTGCCCCTAACTACCTACTTCCGTTCTTAAACCGTTCACACATACACACAAATCACCGATCCTTATCGATCCGGATCGATCGTAGACTTAGCAAAATCACTCACAAGTACTATTTAAAATTTTATTATTACAACAAGTTCTTGATTCATATAAATTGAAATGATTCTGCTTGGAATCAGCAAATCGAGGAAGTTGAACGATCGAGATAAAATTTTCGGTTTATTATCATTTAAGTTTGAGAAAGATTTGTCTCAATAAAGTTCCACTCCTCGAAATTTCTCTGGCTTTACTGATTTTCATCGGTTATCTGATCCAGCTTTGCTCTATAAGTCCTAATCGAGATTTTGACATAAAGAGCAGATTGACAGATATTTGAAATAAATTCATACTTGCTTCAGAGGAGACAATTTGGGATTTAAGAAGATCCATCAATCTTTGACAACTCGATTGCTGAAAATCGAAATGTTTCTCCAGCGGATCTAATTGGCTCGAAAGAGCATCATTTGAAATAGTTTGGTTTTTCATTTTATTTTAAACTTAATATTTTTAAAACAAAATAAAACTTTTCTATTGTTTTATTTTGAATTTGAAATTATTCATAATAAAACTTTAATTGAATATTATAAAAATAATTTTTAATGAAATTAAAAATCAATTTATTGGCTTTGTAGAACGCCAATGACATGATAATGCCATTTTCTTGAAGAATCTGCGATATCACTCATTGCGCATGCTTTTACCAGACCAGCGACTTTTCAAAAGGAACTCTCATCTTACCAAGTAGATCATAAGATGCTGGTGGAACAGATCCCATAGAACCGATTATACAAGTAAAGATTTTAACAGTAAAGCTAGGTTTGGCAGCCTGTATTTTTTTTAAAGAATCATATTTTGCCAAATTTTCCTTATTCGCAGTTTCAAACGTGACCAAAAAATCAAAAGGACATTTAATATCAACCATAAGAATTGCTTTTTCTCATTATTAGTTATGATCAAATCGACTCGTTCCTTAGAGTTTGATACCAAGGAGCAAGTGTGGTCTACAACAACAATCAGTGAAGGACTTTTAAAATGATGTACTATTTGTTGAAGGCAATCGTTGTGACGATTAAGTGCAAGAGTAAGATGAACCTTGCAATTTTGCAAAACATGTGGCAACGTTTCATCTTGGTTATGGCAACGCCTACGCAATCTATTCTCACCTTTTATATAGGGTTTTGCAAAATTATTCAATGCGTTTGTTTGGGCACGATGAATAAACTTCCAATGATCCTCTCATAACTCTCCTTTAAATATTGGTCTATTAATATTAGGGGACAGATAAAATGTTGATGAATTACTAATGTTACTATTTTTCCATTTAGTAAAATATGAATCATAAAAAGCAAGATGAAGAACTTTCGAAACCAAACGACGATCAAACTCAGTCAATATTATTGTTCCTTTCAAAGCTATTGTCAGGCGAAGAATTGGCTTATCATCCAACACTTCAAAGGATATTGTAATATTATGGGTTTTTTCAAAAACCCGAATCGCTGTTCTAGGTCGAAAGAAACGAGTTTTTTCACAGAGTGCTTTTGAATAATATCAGCTTTATTAATCCAATCGAAACTGTCTTGGAGTGATGGGTTATTATTCCCAAGCCTAAGTCCAGTGACAAATTTTAAAGAATCTATATTAATACGTTTTGTAAATTCACAATTAGCAGAAAAAATCTAAAAAAGAGGCTTATAATTTGCGTGTGATATTCATTCAAAAGATCAGTGCAAGATGCGCCTCCATTTTCAATCGAGTTATAAAAGTAACTGATTTCAGAATTGTTAGGCAAACTCATCAATTTTCTCAAATGACTACGAAGTTTTGTAGTATTATTGCAAACATTTGCAGAAAGAGCACTAATTTTAATTTCTCTCGTTCTAAATGGGAAAGTCAGGCGACAGTAAAGGAAGGTCTTATAAGCTTTCA
The DNA here is from genome assembly GCA_022537955.1 of Schmidtea mediterranea. NCBI lineage: Eukaryota > Metazoa > Platyhelminthes > Tricladida > Dugesiidae > Schmidtea > Schmidtea mediterranea. Next base: position 14,521,515 of record CM039680.1, read on the forward strand.
ACTTTTGCCAACCGCACAAATCGGAATCCGCTAGCTTTTTCGCATCACTGACAACCTTATTCAAGATTTCATAAGGACTTTGGTTAGGTTACTCACCTATTTTTATATTATTAATTGAAATTTCACTAATCGTGTCGACATTTGGCAGTTGAATATATGCACACTTTTCAGGTCGATATTCAAATCCAATTTCACGAGCTACATCAATTAAGATATTTTGCAAATCATGAGTATTATTAGCAATAAGAGCAATATCATCAGTATAAGCAAGAACTTGGATTGAAGATTCACCAATTTTGAAAGGTTTTACTTTAGAAATAGTAACAGCTTGAATGACAGGATTTATTGCAATGGCAAACAAAATCATTGAAAGAGGGCATCCTTGTTTGACGCCCTGCTTTGTAGGAATATTCCGAGTAACAATTCGACCACATGTATAGTATAAACTAGTTTAGTGTATAGAAGTTTCAAAGTGTTTGTGAATTTTTCACAAACTCCAATGTGTCGTAAAATCTTCAACATATAATCATGGGGTACTTTGCCAAAAGCGTCTTTGATGTCAAGAAATGCAATTATGATAGGTGTGTCTTTACTATATTTCGAGTGCTCAAGACAAGATAAAAGTACAGAATTGTGTTCTACACAACCATCATGCACAGAACCCCTTTTTTGTCCGATATGAAGTAGATTGTTTTGATTTACCCACGATGTTAAGCGTCAAGCTAATATTGACGCAAATATTTTTTAAACAACGGATAACTAAGCAATTGGTCGCCAAGAAGAGATCAAATTATATTTATCACCTTTATCAGGTTTAGGAATGATTAGAGTTTTAAAAGATTTCAGTGTATTTTCAGTGATACCATGGCACCGTTTTACGATGTCACTATTATCCTTCTTTGAATTCAATTACTATTCACAACTTTTATCCAATACCATATTATTACCGACATTACTAAAAGTCTTCACGGCCAAAACATCTTGTCAACAATAGATCTAAAACAAGCGTACCATCAAATACCGATTGCCAAGTTCGATATCCCTAAAACCACCGTAATCACACCTTTCAGTTTGCTCAAATATTTAATGATCCATTTAGGCTTACGCAATGCTGCACATTCTTTCCAGCGTCACATTGACCAAATACTTCAAGACATTAATTTCGCCAGACCATACCTAGTTGACATATTAATATTTTCCCCAGGTACTTCAGTAGTAAGATGTGAGCCCGTCAGATACAACCCTCGCATTGGCTTACGTAATTATTACGTAATATCTGACCTCTATACACTCAGTTTCTACCTAGTAATTGACCTTTGTCCGCTGACCTCATGATTATGTTACTTGTTACGTAACGCGTGTGATCAATGGTCACTTATTGCGTAACCCTTATCATCTGACCACTGGTCAGTCACTGCATGTAGACACACTTATTACCTAACCTTTATTACGTTACGTGACCAATGGTCATTACCGGAGACACACCTATTACCTAACTGTTATTATGTCACGTAGTTGTGTACCAACACACCTACCACATACCCGCCTTCTAGAACCTTCCACACACCTACCTTCTAGAACCTTCCGTTCTTAAACCGTTCACATACACACATCACCGATCCGCATCGATCCACGCTGATCAACACCGATCCGCACCCATCGGTACCCATCCGTACCCATCATCGTCCATCATCGCCTATCATCACCCATCATCGCCTAATACGCCTACAACTACGTCTAAGTCGTAGACGTAGCAAAATCACTCACTAGTACTATTTAAAATTTTATTAAATATAACAAGTTTGTTTCACAGTGAAAAGAATATGCTCAACATGAAGCATGCAATTCATACTGCAATCGTAGTAGAGAAGGATGAATTCAAATGTAAGTTATCAAGTATTTGATCAATCAGTCTCTTCTGGAATTGGCTTCTTCTGAACTTTCTTTTGCTTGATCTGATATTATGATTCATCGGCGTCGTCATCCGGCATAGCAAATATAAATTTTGCAGTAATAAATACTACGAATTAAGCTCTGATTTGATTATCTAAGTTTTCTAAATTCAATTACGACTTTTACAAAGGCAAAAATCAGGTTAATAATATTGAATTTAAAGATAAATTACGAATGTAGTCTGAATCATTTCAAATAAAATCTCAATGAAAAAGTTTAAGTTAGTTTAAATATCCATAATTTTAAATTAATTGCAGAAGTCTGGTAGAATGCCGTGCACATGGTAATACCATATTTTTGCCGAGTGCAGGATATTGCTCATAGCACATTCTTTAAGCAGATCTTCTGTTTGAAGTGGTTCAATGCCAAGTTTACAAATCAGATCATAAGTTGATGGAGGAATCGAGCCTAATGCACCAATAATACAAGTGTAAAGCTCTACCTGATAATCAGGTTTGGCTAGCTGTAATTCATTCTGAAGCAAGCTATATTTCTCAATATTTGCCTTATCAGTCAATTCAAAATGTGAAACAGAATCCATTGGACACTTAATATCAATCATGAATATTTTTTTTCTTTCAGTATCAGTTATTATAAGATCGACGCGTTGTTTAGAATTCAATACAATAGAATAAGAATGGTCAACCACGACAATAAAATTAGGATTTTTTAGATTATTCGTTATTATCTTTAGCGAGTCATTGTGTCTTTCTAATGTCAGTATTTGGTGAATCTTACATGACTGTAAGGCATGAGACATAGTTTCATCCTCTTTCTCACAACGTCTACAAAGTCTAAAATCCATTTTTCTATCAAGCTTTGCATTGATGTTAAGTGTATTAGTTCGCGCTCGATGTATAAAGTTCCATGCAAATTTGCCAAGTTTACTTTTAAAAATTGCTTTATTTATTTGAGGAGATAATTTTATATTCGCTGCAATCATGTCGCTTTTATTGTTCAGTTGCCACTTTTGCATATATGAGTCGTACAATGCAGAGTGAAATATCTTAGAAATTGCTTTTCGAAACTTAGTCGTAAGTATGAAAGTTCCATGACTCTTTGTTATCAGATATAAAAAAACTTGCTCTTTAACAATATGAAAAGATACAGAAATTGAGTGTTCTCTTTTAAAGTAAATTATTGAAGTACGTGCACGTTGAAATCTCGTTTTCTTTCCACCATGATTCAATTTAGTTTCAGCACGATTAATCCAATCAAAACTTTGTTGTAATGTAGGGTCTTTGACTCAAATACGAGGACCTGTTACAAACTTTAGAGAGTCAATATTAACTTTTCTCAAGTAATCGCAATTGGAAGTAAAGAGTCGGAAAAAGTGCAGAATTGTTTGAGTATGATATTCATCAAGCAAATCGACACACGAAGCTCCACCATTTTCAGTTGAGTTGTATAAATAAACTGTCTCAGAATTGTGCAGAAAGTTCAAAGTTCTTCTCAGATGGCCACGCAATTTACTTGAGCTATTTCCAGAGAAGCTGATAAAGCACTAGTTTTAATTTCACGTGTTCGGAATGCAAATATTAGTCGAGAATGAATAAAAATCTTGTAGACCTTGAGTTTTTGCCAAACAAATAAATCAGAATCTGCAATTTGTTTTGTGTCACTAACAACTTTATCAAGAATTGCATAGAGACTTTGATCATTGTCTTCGCATACTGGAACACCAAGATATTGATAAAATTCTTTTGACAACTACATTTTGATCTCCTTTTCATTAATCAAGATCTCACCATTGATGTTAACTCTGGGAAGCTGCATGTAGCCACACTTCTCCGGTCGTTTAACAGCAACATCAACAATTTTTTGAAGGTTATTAACATTGTTTGCAACAAGTGCAATGTCACCTGCATAAGCTTGAACTTGAACGGGCGAATCACCAATCATAAAAGGTTCAATACATGATCTACGTATTGCTTCAAGAACAGGATTAATCGAGAAAAGAATCATTGGAAGAAGACATCCTTGTTTAACTCCTTTTTTGATTGAAAGATTAGGTGTTACAATTGTGCCACAGCTGTAGAAAGATCGAGTGTCGGTGTAAAGTAATTTGACAATAGTAATAAACTCTCCACTAACGCCAATAGTTTCAAAAACATTCCACAAGTAGTCATGAGGAACACTTCCAAATGTGTCCTTAATATCTAACCAATACAATAGCTAATGGGGAATCCTTGCTATATTTCGAATGCTCAAGTGTAGAAGAAAGTATCGAATTGTGCTCGACACAACCTTCATGGATAAAGCCACCTTTTTGACCAATATGTAAAATATCGTTACAAATCACCCATGATGTTAGGCGTGTAGTCAAATTAGACGCAAAGCCTTTATTAATAACAGACAACAGAGCTATTAGTTGCCAAGACGAAACCTTATCATAATTATCTGTCTTATCAGGTTTTGGAATTAGTATAGTCTTGAAAGTTTTCCAGCTTGTCGGAATGATTTTACTACTGATGATTTTATTAAACAGGAAACTTAACAAGATACCTTCAAGATCAAGAAGAGCAAGATCTTTGTATTGAATACCATCAATACCCGGTGAAGTGTTATCAGCTCTCTTTAATTCGTAAATAACTTCAAACGGTAAAATATCTACAAGATTAAGAAAATTTGTCGTGCTTCGACAATCTTTAAGAATTTTATTCCATGAATTTGATACTGGGTTCTCGTGGCTAAATTGGTTCAGAATATCCTGAATTTCAGACCTGACAGTGACTGGTAAGTCATTAATAATTTTATAAAAAGTTAATTTCATAGTAATTAAAAATTCTGATCTACTTTTATTTTACTTTTTATTTGAGTTTTGTTTACTTCATAGGTATGGTTCGTGGGATTTAATTTCAGTGAAATTATTTAAGTGAGGAATTTGTCGAAAAATACTTTCAACTATTTGGTTAACATCAGCATTTTCAAAACTAATAATTTATTCAAAGACTTTATTTTTACGCTGTTGTAAGTCAAATTTAATTGTTTCGTTTGCTTTTGTTAAAATTTTCTGTTTATCTTTGTTATTGATCTCAGAAACAATTGGAAGAACAGAGTTGATAATTCTTGCTATTTCTCTCAAATTAATGTTATCAAGAGACATATCATGCGCATAGTTGTTGATGAAAGCACATGTTAGAATTTTACTGAGCAAATTTAAACCACGAACATCATGTGGACATTTGCCAGCTCTAATTGCACAACCACATGAGTTTTTTATTTCATTTATTTTAGTAAATAATAATTTACAAGTAAATATATAGTTTAGACTGACATCAAGTGTTGTTGGATCCAGGAAGTAATGCTCGTCAGTGTTATAATCAATTACCATTAGTGTTTCACGAGACTTTGGTGGAGCCAAAATGGCAAATACAACTTTCGCGTTTTGAAGGCTCTTATAATTCAAATGTTCATTCAAATAATGAGTACAATCGTCAAGAATAGCAGTATACATTGTAAAACACAAAAGAACGAATTCTAGACATAAATTATTAAAATATTTTAATAAAATATTGTCGGTAATTTTTCCATTTATTAGATTTAAATTTAATGAAATTTCAACACATTTTTTAGTGTTGATATCATCAAGTAGCTTACATATTTTATCATATTGAAAATCCCGATCTAAAATCAATTTTCCCAAAAACTCAATGAAAGCAGTGGCATGAAAAGTTGGATCATCTGAAATTAAGCAGCGGTGGAGAATACCATAATTGTTTTTGAATTTTATTTTCCTACTCAAGAAAAAACTATTTAAATAATCCGTAAAGTTTCCTCCTATTTCGGTTAGTCTATCAGAAATATCAGTCTTTCGAAAATCGAAAATATTACAAGTCATACGACGAGTCGAATAGTGAAGTAAACACCAATAATTTTCATTAGGAATTATGCTAATGACATGTTGAACGTCATTGAACTGCCGAAATTTGACGAAAGTAGAAAATCTTATTTAAAGCACTGTTAATTTTAAGAGTAGCTTGTTTTTATTTTTAAAAAGATTTCTATTTGCAAATATTGGGTCAATAAAATATGACTCAAGCAACGATTTGCTGTACACAAATAAAATCCAATGGGCATTGCTTATATTTAGCAGACAAAGAATAACCTCAGCTTTAAATACTGCATCTGAAATTGAGATAATATTTTCTTTAATGTCTGAAGATAGAATACTAATAATAAAGCACGGTAAATGTGCAAAAATAGGATTACTTATATGCCGTTCAAGGTATTGGTCAATGTCATCGTCGGTAAACCACACTTTTGGATCACAAAGTTTAGTATTTTTTGGTTTTGGTTTAGTGTATTCTGCATCAGTCTCTTCAGAGATTGTGGCAGATTCTAAGACTGATGCTGGCACGTACCTTCACTTGGACATTGCCTTTGACACTTTTAGATTTTGTCTAAACATTATTTTTTTATTTTCTGTAATTTTCAATTCCAAAGAAGATACAGTTTCCTCGTCAATATCAACAGGTAAAACTACTTTTTTTCGATATTTGTTACGTTATAACTACTTCCTTTATTAAAGTAATCAATTTTATCAGTGAGTTCGACAGAGTTAACCGGTTCTTCATAATTTATCAAATTTTCAAGAGATTCAATGAGATCAAAAATAACCCAGCTCATTTCCTTAGTACAGATTTTCCGACATTTCATTGATATCTGAAAGTCGTCTCTATTTTTAAGTAGAAATTTTTTTCTTATCTCAAATAACAAAATACAATAATCTTTTTGTCGTAACTGTGACATTATCGTCTCTTTCAGGACGAAAAACATTGATGTAAGTATGGAGCGAGTCTATCATACTCAATCGGTTAGTCTTTTCCGAAATTGTTTTATTAAATAAATTAAATAAATTATTATATATTTTAACTTATCAATTTCGCCATTAAGTAACCACTTTTTATATTTAATTAGTTTTTCTTGACAACTTAATTTAAAATAGGAAGTAGAAGGAATTTGATCAGTTTATTCAGACCCCCATATTTCAAGAGTATTAATTATCAACGAATTGCATTTTTCCTTATCAATAATAGTGTTGGGCCAGAACACAAACGGCCTTGAGAATTGTTTAAATGAATCGGTGATACACACGCAAACACAACAATCAGATTTAAAATTGAACCTATAAAACAGCAACTAACCCTACAACAATATGAGAAAGAAATACAATTGAATATAAAATCAAGAAACACAAAAATAAATTAAAATAATAACAAAGTGCAACAAGATCCGCACGAAATAACTTAAAAATAACATGAAAACACAGAAATTTGACCGAAATTTGACAATTTACCAAAAAATACAAAAATCCATAAAAATGGAACTAAAATTAAATAATTTAAATTAGAAACAATTCAATTAAAAAATTATAAAAGAAAATTGTCAAATTAAATTACCAAAATAATAAAATTAAGAATAAAATATACTAGAAAATCACAAGGTCAAATTTTATTTTACTAAATCAAATTTAACACGCAAGGTTAGGGTCGTACAATAAGTATATATACCGATTCATTTTCAAATAATTTTAAGCCGTTTTTGACTAAAAATCGGTATTGAAAAACTTGAATCAGTGTAATCTGAACAAATAGATCCAAAGTCTTGAATCAGTGAAATAATTTGATGTGAGTGAAGAAATGTTTTGATAACTTTCTCCACGTCGCATCCAAAAAACCTCATACGAGCTCTGTTTGCGATGTCGGCGTGGGGAAAGGTTAGAATATGAATTTGAATATGACAAACATGTTTATGTATATGATGTCCAATAAAAGTTATATGAAAAATATTCTTTTGTCGAAATTTTTCCGGCCCACAGCCGAAACAACATTACAAGCAATTAAAATCTTACATACTATCGAATTATGTAAGTGCGTGTATAATCGCCAATAATTTGTGCCCATGAAGGGAAAAGGGTGATGGGGAAATAGTCTTTTGGCTGTTTTGCCGTCACACAATTCCCATAAACTCGACCTAAATTATCTTCACAAACGGCAAAAGATTAAAACACCGAGTAGTCCAGTGAGCACTCATTAATCTGCAATATAAACATACATGCGCCTAAGATCAATTAAAGGGGAAAGTGACAGGAAGATTAGAGAAGGTAATCTCGTTGCTGAGACTTCTAAAACATTCAAGGGTTCTAGTATGATAATAAACTACAACCGAATTTTCTTTAATTATTTTAGTTTAATCACTGTTTGAAAGTCATGTAAAAGATCTGAACTTAGTTTAATAAAACTTAGGAAACAATCTGATTATAAGTCATTTAAATTAATATAACGGCACAAATACCCAAAATGATAGATGGTACATTAATTTGAAATTATTAAGTAATAAAAAAAATTTTCCGCCCGAAAACCCATACTTGCACATTTAGCCAATATGGAAAGAATGACCCTTAAATAAAACTCATAGTAGTCACTAACATGTCAAATGATTTGAGAGAAATCGTCTACAAATTAATCGTATTCGAACCATCATCCTGAGTAGTTTTTGAAACGGGTCAATTATTAAATAAAATACATAGTTACCGAGTAAATTATATTATTAATAATACTATGATAAAAAATATTAATTGACCACCTCCCGAAATCATTATTTACGATCAATACGAAATAAGTAAAATAAACAATAGTCGAAATTGTATTATTTTTCAAAATCAATGTGGATTAGGTTGGGAATATCCAAAGCTTCGAAGCGACAGCAGCACCAGTATAGGACGTGTAATTTCTAAGAATTCCATAAATAAAATTACAAGAAAAATAAATAACCTACCACGGGCCTCAACAACTATTATAGCAGATAGCGATCCTAGAAAGGCATTAATCCCACAAAATCCAATAAATTTCCAAATAAAATCAATCAAACCAATGCGACAGAATAAATATAAGCAACGTGACATTTGCAAAGGTCAATGAATAGGGAAGTGAACGACGGATCGATAGGCTACTGCCATGAGATAGACAGTGGATTACCACACAAGGCACACTAACTAGAATTGGCGATGGAGATCAGCCCCACACACACGCCGCACAGACCTATATATAAGACGTGCTACTCCAAATTGTACAGTTTAATAATTATGACTAAACGCTCACAATTTGTAGATCTAACTGCTGAGGAATCCCGGAACAGGACCATGAAAGACTCTGAAGGTAAATTAATAAATTGATTTCATCTAAAACTTATCACTTCCAAGCTACCCAACCAGGTCAACCCCTTGGTGATCACTATTAATGAGACAAGAGAGATCCCCGAAAGCTCCGATAGATAAAACTTGATTAATGCGAGTTCCCGATTTTGCGATACCTCATTAATGAAACAACCAGAGATCGAATCAACCCATGAGACAAATCGATTCACCGACACACCAATAAGACAAGGCTTAAGCCATCGAGACCTCTCCACTCAGACATTTTCGAAAGCTCATAAGGGATAATGACCACAATAATATCGGATCCAACTATATGCTACCTGATAGTGGTAATAAGAAAGGCTAAATTTAGAAACCCAGAAAGGGCAAGTTAAATCATAGTAAAAATTTTGTAACTTATATAAATCAATTTGTTATATGATGATAATGATATAAAATTTAATTTAAAGTTTCTTTTATGAATAATAGTTGAAGGAATATTTTTTTAAGTAGATTTTATGATAACGATAATGCAAGGATTCAGGAGTCCATCGTACGAGGACCATTTAATCTGAAGTTTTTGAGATCAATTCTAAGAGGATAAAGTTTTGGTCAATTCTATGTTGACATTAATGTAACAAAGAGCTGGAAATGAAAAATGTGGGAATCCGATTATGATGATACTGTAAAACTTAGGAGTCGGGTCATGATGATAATTTGCCTTTTAGAATTTGTTAGACATTTTTAGAATTCTATTAAATGATGATAATGTGCATTTTAGGATTTATTAGACATTTTGGAATCGGTTTAATAATGATGATATACCTTTTAGAATTCATTAGATATTTTAGAATCCTATCAACTAATGACAATATACATTTTAACCTTTGTTAGTCGTTTTGAGAATCGGTTAAATAATGATAATATACATTTTAACATTTGTTAGTCATTGTAGAACCTATTAAATGATGATAATACCCCTTTTTGAATTTGTTAGACATTTTAATATCCGTGAAATGATGATAATATACCTTCTAGGAATCCATTAACTAATGATAATTCGCAATTTAGAAATCGGGTAGAGGATGATAATATAATTTAGAAATATATTATGTGACAGTAACAATATTCAACTTTAGGGACATTTGGGAATAGAATGTATGTGGCACTCAAGTAGTTAACGACGGGTAAACTCTAGACTATTAATAGCAATGAAATTCTGAATTCGTAGAAAAATCAATTAAATGCGATAAGGAAGCATGACAATAGAATTTGGTATAAACTAATGATAATTGTAGAAACCAAGAGGGGATTAGGAAAATGATTTCGGAGCGGAGTAATGATGACAATGATTTACAATCTAGACGGATCATGGAAGACAATGTCTAAACTCCGGATCGAGCTAACGACAATAACCCTGGGTTTACCTATGATAATACCTACACGCTGAAAAACTACACCATACTATCCATCATAAATTTTTCGCTTTCTTCACCGAAGGAATCACGACACCTCATAAGAACAGGTTAATCAACCAAGGACAACACCTTAAATCTGAAAGACTCCTGATAGTATTAATAAGCTTATTCTCTCGATTCAACCACCGGGAAATCATCGTTGTAGGGTAGGTAAAATTGAGTCACCGATATAAAACCTTTAAATGAATAATATCATCAGCATTTGTTTTACTAGGTGGACCCAAACGCAGCCGTAACAAAAGTAACCGAACTAACAACCGTGTTCTCCAATAGAAAGCGTGACCTTTGTAGGCCATACTACATACTGAGGACCCCTAGCAGGCTCTTGAGAACAAAACCCAAAATGGGCTTAGGTTGATGTTTTCTAATTTAGAGAACTCATGGATCGATGCGTCCCGAGTGATCGCCAGATTCCCTGCACGCTCAGCAGCCAGCTGCAGGCAAGTGATGTGGGACGCGGGGTTTTCGATACCCAGCACGGACGGGTATGCCACCAACTACAATGTCTCGTTCGAATTGGACGACCCGAGACTCCATGGCCGGACCAGGTCAATGAACGTGGTGGTCTCACGGAAAGTCCTCCCTCGTGAGCTAAGAGACGTGGAAGAAGAGCCGGCTCATCATTGCGATCATTCGTATGCACGCAGCCGACCGAGCCGAAGATGCGATAATAGTGGAACTAGATACGTTCGACGCTGACTTTAATGATGCTTGTGTTATTAACAATAAATATTTAATAGGTGTTCTTAAATAGTATTTCATATAGTTTGCGCTAATATTTTCTTGAAAAACTAGCATATCTTTGACGAAAACGAATCATTGAAATACAGGCTAATCAGGGAGCGGATTGGGGTGCGATGATTAAATATTAGTTATGGTAAATATTAGAAGTAACTAGTATAATTTACGTTTAGAAATGAATTCAGTTCAGTTTCTTCAACAAAAGCTACACAAAGCCTGTACAGTCAACAAAAACCTACGACAGCAAATAACACACCTCAACCAGGAATGCAACAAACCAAGGGCACCTGAATTGAACCCGGGAAAGCCAAGAGGATCTATAAAAAAGGACGGCAGCGCGGCGAGGGTGGGCTGAGGAGAAACAGCTAACCCAGTCGCAAAGGACCCAGATACGCGGTCTTGAGGTAGCGTTATCGGCGTGTGAGGACGGCAACTCGGTAACCTACCCACTGGTATTCGCTCCAGCGCAGTTGGCCTACAGGGAAGCGACGTCTGCGACGGTGCCAGCCACCAAAGCACTCAAGCACAGGCCGGGAAGGGCTGAGCGAGCTAAACGTCGTGCTGCAAAACCACAGGAATAATCATTTGGAACTGTTTTTACGAATTTTTAATAAATGTTTGCTTGAGTTAATTCCTTCAAATTTTATATTTATAGATAAGATAAAACTCCAAGAAGATCAGAATGTAAGATTTACTATATAAGTGAGGGACCAGAAAAAGTAAATCGCACAAGTACCTTCTAACGGTGGTTCGTTGAACATAGCTTTTGGGTCGGGCCAGAGTAGTGTTGGACCAGAACACAGACGGCCTTGTAAATGTTTCAATGAATTGGTAACACACATGCAAACATAACATACAGATTTGAACTTAAACCTATTAAAACACCAATTAACCCTATCAAAATGCGAGAAAGAAAACAATTAAATAGAAAATTATAAAACACAAAAATAAATTCAAATAATAACCAAGTGCAACAAGATCCGCACGAAATAAATATAAACATAACACGAAAACCTAACAATTTGACTGAAATTTGACAAATTATCAAAAAATGCGAAATTTCATTAAAAATGGAAAAAAAATCAAAGAATTTGAATTAGAAATAATTCAATTAAAAATTTAAAAGAAAAATTGTCAAATTAAATTACAAAATAATAAAATTAAGAATAGAATATACTAGAAAATCACAAGGTCAAATTTTGTTTTACTAAATCAAAAAGAACACGCAAGGTTAGGGTCGTACAATAGGTATATATACCGATTCATTTTTACACAATTTTAATCAGTTTTTCAAATCTGAAATCAGTGTAAATCTGAATCAATTTTCGTCTAACCAGTGGAATCAAAATTACGATGTGAGTGAGAGAATTTTTTGAAACTCTCTCCACGTCGCATCCTCACAACCTCAATTGAGCTCTGCTTGGATGTCGGCGTGGGGAGAGGGTATTACTGTATTATGTGCGAGACTTTATGAAATTCAATGTGTTATGCTCAGAAAATTTATTGAATCTAATGTATAATATGGCAAAAATATATATATTCATAAACTGAAATTTTTCCGGCCCACAGCCGACACATATCGCAAGCTATTAAAATCAAATATACAATCAAAAATCGTGTAAGTGCGTGTATTATCGCCAATGATTTCGTGCCCGTGAAGGCTCACACGTGATGAACGCAGGAGCTGAAACGTCAATATCATATCGTATAGTGGAAAAGGGTATAGGGGAAATGGTCTTTTGGCTGTTTCGTCGGCACTCATTTCCTATAAACTCGACCTAAATATCATTTACAACTCACGGCTCAAAATCACCACACCGAGTAGTCCAGTGGGCACTCTTAAACTAATAATATCGACACAAACTTATCTTAGGATCAATTTGGGAAAGGGTACGGGAAAAGCGATGTCATTAAATTGTTGCTATGATCTTACACGAAACTTTGAAACGTAAAACTCTATTGATTAGTAATATGTCCAAAGTCAACTAATAGTTAAAACGTTAATCTTAATTAAAAATTTGATGTTTAAAATCTTCGTAAAGTCCCACGCAAAATATATGCCGTTCACTCCCAAACTAATGAATAGCAGTAAAAATTCAAAAGTTTTTATAAACTTATTTTCGTTTAATATTTTTCAACTACGTTTTCTAATGCGAAGTTTTAAAAAATCCTAAAAAGTTATTTTTAACAAAGGTTGTTTTCAAATTCGAACTTATTATTTAAATTAAAATCAGTAGATAAAGTACATATCGAATACTTAGAGAGCGACAAAAAATGTAAAACCGACCGGACTATAAACGGCGATACACTTTGCATTAAGTAGCAAATTCCATATCAACATGAATTTTGCCATTACGCAAAAACCAGGCTCCATTTTTCCAAAATCTCGCAAACAGCCACTTGACCCATGAATCTCCGTCATGCTCGTAACCCATGCACCATCCCGGAAGCAAATATTAGATATCTAGAATGTACCCCGACCACATAGACGATCTCATTCTAATAAAATGTACCGTAAGGATTTTGTTAATAAAATAAAACTTAAATATATAGTATCTTAGGTTAAAATGGTTGACAGGTTCTTTCCGCAACATTTTGGGAGATGATAGGTTCGATGGTTATGAGAGTTATGGAGAACAAAAATGAGATCAAAAATTTCAGCTGTAGATTATCCATACATGAAAACCATTTCTTCCATGGGATCTGATGTTTTGGAAGTGAAAGGCTTAATCGTTATTATAATTATCGGAACCTAAAGATCCGATGATCTCATTTGTAAGGATTTGATATGTAAAGGCGACAAATTTCTGCCTGTCCTGATAACCCTGAGAAATGGAAGATAATCCTTCTTAAATGATGAACGATTAATGATTTGATTGTGCGAAACTTGGATATTGGCTTGAACTATCAAAGTAAAGGTAACTTCGAAATACATCTTTAATAATAGTGTTCATTTTTCTCAATTGGGATTCTAAAAATAAATAAATAGATTTTAAATAAATGGATTTTAAATAAATGGATTTTAAAATAAATAGATTTTAAATAAATGGATTTTAAATAAATGGATTTTAAATATAATGTTTGATAATAATTTCTTTGCATTTTTTTTAATATTATTAAAACGAATAAACAAATTCCAAGCCGATTCCTTACATTTTGACGAGAACTACAAAATAAATAAATCTTAAGTATATATTTTAAATAATATTGTTACATTTTTTCAAATAGAATCATAAATATGAGCAAATAAATATTAAAGCTGTTTTAGAGGATAATCTTACATTTTTTCAAATAGAATCATAAATATGAGCAAATAAATATTAAAGCTGTTTTAGATGATAATATTACATTTTTTCAAATAGAATCATAAATACGGGTAAATAAAGGTTAAAGCTATTCTAGACAATAATTCTTCACTCTCCGAAATAAAATTAGTTGAATCCGCGTAAACCAGAGTAAGTACAATTTTGGTTGTAGGGTTTGCGGTTTTCTCAAATAGAGTTATAGAGGTGAATGAATAAATTTGAATATGCTTTTAGATAAAAGTTTTATGTTTTTCCGAGAGAGATCAGCTAAACGAATGATCGAATTTCAATGATAAATTATTGGATATATTATGTTTTTGAGGTTCAATAGAGTTAAATTTTGAGAAACCCTGAATTTAATGACGAGGAATTTTACGCGTCAATTTAGTTTAATTTTTAAAAGGCTAGCAGTTAGCTTGTTCTTATGGTTTTATTTGTGGGTTTTCTATCTACCATGGCGGGAAGAGGAACGAATAGCTCCAGCCCAAGTATCTATATTCTACCGTGCTAGTTTTTCCTCCTTTGAATAATGTACGTGACCTATAAAAAATAATGAGTCGACTCTACTCGCATGACCCCACATTAGACCGCCAACGCTATCACTTACGCCTGAATGTTGATATTATGCTGTATAATATATTATTTATCGTTCAAGAGGACTCGTGGATTGACGCGTCCCGGGTCACACTTCGCTTTCCGGCACATTCAGCTGCACGGTGCCGGTAGGCGATGTGGGACGTGGAATTCTCAATCTCACATGTTAGAGAATTCCGCGGAGAAGATCCGAAAACCGGAGATGACTTGGACCTTCTTTTTGTTGCGATCAAACGAGAGCCCGCCCGAAATCCGGCGCGGGAAATATAAGGTTAAGCGGAGCACCTCCTCGCACGTTTGGAAGAGCATCAAAGACAAACGGCCCAGCAAATGCGAAAGGCGCAACAGCACTTAGATTAGATCAACCGGGATATTGCGGCCGGATTGATCCTAAGTACGGACGGGTACGCCACGCCGTACAACATATCGTTCAATTTGGACGATCCCAGAGTGAACAGGCCAATGGAGGCGATAAACGCGGTAGTCCCACGCCAATTATGGACCGGAAGAGAAGGACGTGCGAATGAAGGGCCAAACGTCCACCGCGAGCATCCATACGCTCGGGGGCTACCACGAGCCAGCCACGATCGGCATCATTAAACACTAAATTCATTACAATGACTTATCTTGTGTGCATTCAATATAAATGTTGAGTTAGGTTATTTCTTGTTATAGTATTAATTAAAAAATTGTTTAACTAAGAATGGAAAATATTAGTTATAATCTGACGCGATAAGACATAAGTCCCGTTGTACATTTAAATAACTTCTATTATCGGTGAAATTAATTTTCCTTTATTGTAGACATGAATTCCCACAATATCTTGCAACACGAATTGGCAAAGGCTCAAATGACAATCAAAGATTTCCACCGACAAATCTTGCAGTTGACGACCGAAGTTCATCTGACAAAACGTACTTGGATGGAACCGAACAAGGCCAAACGCCTGTATCAAAAATTAACAGCGATGCAGAAGGGTTGGGCTGAGGAAAAGCAGCTCAACCAAAATTTGAAGACGCAACTCAAGGGCTTAGAGGTATCGTTGTCTGCATGTCAAGAAGGAGGAGCAGTGACCTACCCCCTGGTTTTTGCATCGGCCCAACTAGCCTATCGTGAGGCCAATTCCACCTCAAAACCTGCAACCAAACCAGTTAAACACCGCCCCGGTAGAGCTGAACGGACCAAACGACGGGCCATTCAAGTAAAAGACCCAAAGGCGTGAAATGTGCATTTAATGTTTTATCAAATAAAAATTTGTTGAACATCGTATTCGATTGATGGTTTTTGAATTCTAATTGATACAGTTTGAATTAAATTATACTCATGCAAATGACGCCAATCAGTCAACGAGCCAGAAATACAAATATAACCGTCTATCATCAGTAAGGGACGAAGGTGACAAATCGCACGTAAACCTTCTAACGGTTGTGCGTTGGACCCAGTTTGAGGTCGTGCCAGATTAGTTCCCGCGTGGCGTTCACTTTTGGTGACCTCAAAACCCATGGTTACATTTCCAAAGTTGCCTAGCAACGGCAAACCACTGGGAGTAGGAAAGAAATTTTCATCTAGGGTCAAGGTCATTAAAAACCATAAACCCCACATTAAATCTGGGGGCGCAGCCGGGATTTGAAATAATTATACGCCAAACAGCCAAAGAAAACCAAAGCAGATGTTTAGTTATTAAACGGGATAGAAATGAGTTTCTTGTACAAACGCACGAAAAGGAACAAGATAGATGGAAAACGATTGACTAACTACGAGACAATAAATAATGGTAAACGACTTACCCAACTACAAGAGTTCAAGAAACCATCATGAACATTTCATAAACCCCATTCATAAAATCAGTTTAATCACAACTCATGTCAGTAATTCATAGCACTTCGTAAATTCGCATAGTAACATTCATATAAAATCATCGTGACCATAATTCATAGGACGTTAACTCATGACACTTTATAGATTCACATGACGAGAATTTGATCAGTTTATTCAGACCCCCCATATTTCAAGAGTATCAATTATCAACGAATTGCATTTTTCACTTTCAATAATAGAATGTAATAGTAAAACATTACGGAAATAATTTAAAACATAAGTACCATGAGTTATGTTACTAAAATAATTTATATTACCCTTTAAGTTTAAATAATTTAGGTGGAAAATTATTTCAACAATTTTATTTGAAGAATGTTGGGCCAGAACACAAACGGCCTTGTAAATGTTTAAATGAATCGGTAACACACATCCAAACATAACATGCGATTTAAACTTAAACCTATTAAAACATCAATTAACCCTATCAAAATGCGAGAAAGAAAACAATTAAATAGAAAATTATAAAACACAAAAATAAATTAAAATAATAAAAAAGTGCAACAAGATCCGCACGAAATAAACATAAACATAATACGAAAACCCAACAATTTGACCGAAATTTGATAATTTATCAAAAAATGCGAAATTTCATTAAAAAATGGAAAGAAAAATCAAATAATTTGAATTAGAAATAATTCAATTAAAAATTTAAAAGAAAAATTGTCAAATAAAATCTCAAAATAATAAAATTAAAGAATAGAATATACTAGAAAATCACAAGGTCAAATTTTGTTTTACTAAATTAAAAATAACACGCAAGTTTAGAGTCGTACAATAGGAATATATACCGATTCATTTTTACACAATTTTAACCAGTTTTAACCAGTAATCGGTTTCTAACTAGACGTAGTTTTTCAAAACTTGGAACCAGTTTTAAATTACGATGTAAATGAGAGTATTGTTCGAAACTCTCTCCACGTCGCATCCTCGCAACCTCGATTGAGCTCTGCTTGGGTGTCGGCGTGGGGAGAGCGGGTGTTCTTAATATGATGAATGTAATATTCGGGTAACTTATATTTCAATAAATTATTTAAATAGAACCAAAACTTTGTTTTGTATTGTTGAAATTTTTCCGGCCCACAGCCGAAACATACAGCAAGATAATAAAATCAAACACACAATTCGTAATCGTGTAAGTGCGTGTATTATCGCCAATGATTCGTGCCCGTGAAGGTTCTGGCGTGAGAACGCAGGAGCTGGAACTTCAATATCTTTCCATATAGTGGGAAAGGGTGAAGGGGAAATAGTGTTTTGGCTGTTTCTTCGTCTCCCAATTCCTATAAAATCGACCTAAATTATATTCACATACGGCTCAAAATCATCACACGAGTAGTCCAGTGGGCACTCAATAACTATAATATGAACACAATGCGCCTTAGGTCAACCAAGGGAAAAGTAACGGGGAAATAGGAAAAATGAAATCGTTGTTATGAACTTAATATGTATATTTTAACTAAAATTAAATGAAATATAGTGATAAATTTTGAGATGTCGTTTCATACTAAAGTCAATAAAGTAGTTATTATGAACTTAATATGTATATTTTAACTAAAATTAAATGAAATATAGTTATAAATTTTGAGAGGTTACTTCGCACTAAAATCAATAAAGTAGCTGTTATGGATTTTCGATACGAGGTTTAAAA
Organism: Schmidtea mediterranea; assembly: GCA_022537955.1. Taxonomy (NCBI): domain Eukaryota; kingdom Metazoa; phylum Platyhelminthes; order Tricladida; family Dugesiidae; genus Schmidtea; species Schmidtea mediterranea. The sequence continues at coordinate 14,540,247 of CM039680.1, forward strand.
TTTATAAAGTTTATATAGGAGTAAAGAACTAATGATGTAAATGTTCGAATTTCTAATACGATATTAGGAATAGAAAGTAAGTAATGCAAATATTAGAAACTCCTAATATGTTATTCGATGTCTAGAAAGTAGCTTGTTATGAACGTTTAATATAGCATTTAAATCGACAAAAGGACTTGAGAGGAAATATAAATAACGGACATCAGGTACAACAATTAAAATCGACCAAATTATTTAATAGAAAAGAGTAAATATTTATGACGTTAAAAATTCTCAAATCAAACCCCGAATCGCCAAGATATTTAGATGATAAGTTGAAATCCCCACATCAATAGAGAAAAATCCCCGACAGCCTAAACTCAATTAATAGACTAAGCACGGAAAACCATCTTTAGTCACAATCGGCGAGAAGATAACAATTGGATAAATAGAGACCCATATCTCCCCAACACGACGAAACCTCACAGCGATAAACGCAACTCTATATTTCCCGACTAAAAGAGTCGGCTAAACTATAAGTATTTAATAACATGGCCATAGAATATATCGAAAGGCACAGGCACCGAAACCATTACTGGTAATTGTAAAACGATAACTTCCCGAATAGAATAAAACAATTTACCCATCCGGATCTCCCCAACTAGCATCAATCTCAAAAATAACCACCAACAACAAATTGTAATCATTTATTAGAAAATAAATTCGTTCATGAATAAAGGATTTGTTCGCTAATACCCGTGATTATAGTATTTTCCCACCAGAATAATTCGCCGATCAAAGTCAAGCGAGTTTGGAAATCATAAATAAATTGATAAAGTAAATGTTGTAGACAGATTAAAATATCTGCTATATACCAGACGCGACATTTAGCTCTAAGAAAATCGATAAATCCCATCCCTTGTATATGGCTAGTACAAATACATTTGCAGGTACACAACTAAATTCATTTGACGCAACCATACGCAATGCCAGGGACTATCTTAGAATACGAGTCGGCGTGACATTAACAAGTACACACCCATCAAATCGCACACTATCCATATAAATGTCACAGCCAACTCGGATCATAAGCTCTCAGGGCCCTGACACTGCAACAAACCGAACGTTGATAAGCGGCACACAATTTAGATGGCACGCCACATCGCTAGGCAGAGGATTTCTTAGTGATGTTGTTTGACATGACCTTTTCGATACACACTCATTGTGTAGGCCGAATCCACACACATTCTTGTTTAACACTACGAGCTGTATAAGGAATGTCGACAAGCTGGGACTGACAGATAATAATTTTTTTTGAGAATTTAAAAATGTATCGCCAAGCCAATCAAACAAATGAAGACACGACGGCCCGGATTCCGGACGAGGACATAGTCCTAAATCCAAGAGCTCCACCATTAGGTATAGTTTCATTTTTCTATTTCCATAAATTTGTCATTAAACTTATACGAGCCCTAGATAAAAGTCTTGCAGCACCAATCTCAACGATGCCTTCTAAGATAGGAAAGCCGATAACCATGACAAATTAGAGAATATAAAATTTGATGTCGAAGTTCAGTGGTTCATCTTGATTAGTTTATTGTACCAAAGACCACGACCCGTAAAGCTTATGCACATTGGAACTAGTTCGTTTAGAAGATAGACGATAACCGAAACTATTCCCACAACTATCATAGCGCCGTTAAATCATAAAATTAATGCAGAAATTTTTAATGGCGTGAATCAGTTTTATGTCATAGAGAAACGATCCGAATATTAAGAATGACTCAAAAACCTTTTTTTTGGGGATGATTTAGTGGAAATGCGGAATCCCAAATCACTTCAAACGACGAATGTCTTATTATTTTGATGTATTTTTTCAGAATCAGTTATCGCTTATCTTAATAACTAAAAACGTGCATAGATAACTAAATGTAACAATAAAATGAGACGAAATAATAACGATTAATATTTAATGAATCTTCTTTTAACAAATAAAAATTTAATTCATTTTTGTTTTGTTTTGGTATTCGTTTAGCCGATTATGCGTTAACAATAGGTAGCTATAATGTACGTCAACCCTAAACTGTAAATAAATTTAAATATCTTTATCAAATTCATATAAGTATTCATTTTATTTTATTTTTTTTTATTTTAATTGGATAATGTCAAAGAGTAGACCTACGAATATATTTCGATTAAAATGATTGGAAAAAATCGAGCATCTTTTCTAAGTTACTACAAATACTCTGGATTTTCATTTACCTAAGGAATGTGACAAGGATACAATCGGTACAATAAATGTACACGAAATTATTGAAGTATGATTACATTACATCATTATGGGTTATGACGAAATAACGAAAACGAACGCTTAGCATTCTGGGTATTCGGAAATTCTTGGGTATTTGTGGGAACTTCAAATCCAATGTTATTATAATTAATTACAAATTGGGGAAAACATCACAATTTTTATGTGTAGTTATTAGGTTCGACATCCTGAAGATAACTAAATTTTTTATTATTAAATTTAAGGATCCTATTTTTATTGAGATAAGAAATTTTTAAACATTGTTTTTTCTTTATAAAACAAAATTCTAATCTAATTAACTGACAATCCATATGAAATGTATTTAGAAAGTAATCATTAATGACGAATTAAAGGAGAATATGATTTTTGATTATAGTTAGTTTACTTATGATTAGCAATTTCAATAAAAACTAATTGAAAAGTAATTAATGGAAGGGTGATTTCTTCCTCAACTCTTGTAACTAAACTCGGTTGCCGATGATATAAAATTTAATCTACTATTTGATTTAAGCAACAATGAAGAGGATTTAAGGCAAAATTGTATTACGTTTATTGCCAGAATATGTACAAACATTACCACACAGTTAACCCCAGTTTTTAGTTTAGTTTTAAATTAAGTTAATTCTAAATATCTTCTTAATCTTTAGTTAGGTACCTTAAATTTGGAGAGTCCGAAAAATGATCAAATTACAAACCAATGTGTTTATAAATTAATAGCAATAAAATGACTATAACGTTTGAAAACCTATACCAACAATCTTGAAATCTGGACACAGACTGTCTAACTTTCGACGGAAATATAGCGGATGGAAAATAATTTCTTCTCCTCAGAGTGTACATAGAATGCAATAAACATTTTAAATCTATCTCTTTAGACGATTTCGTGGGATTGATGAATCCCCGAATCCACAGTGAATTTTCCTGCACACGCTTTAGCGGTAAACCGTTGCGTCAGGCAATGTGGGGATGCCGGTTTCACACAACACAGAGAGGCCAGAGCCTGGTAGCCTACTACAAAGCGGAAGAATGTCGAGCTCTCCGTTTTGTCCTCGATAAAGCGGGAGCGGGACGAAATTCCGAACAGGGAGATCCGTTTGGCCAGGTGAGTTTCCTCCTCAGCACGGATTGAGGAACATCAGCGGACAAACAACGATCAAGTGGAGCAGGCAAGACGCTACCTCGCCAATTGTAAACGACGACATTGCCCGCGGGCCGGATCGCCAAGTACAGACGGGTATGCCCCGCCGTACAATACGTTCGTAAATCTGGGACGACGAAAGGGTTGAATATTTCGATCTACGGCCATCAACGTGGTCAATTCCCCAGGAAGATTCTGCCCCGAACACATGAAAAGGATGAGACAACCGAAGAACATCCCGAACATCCTTACGCTAGGCTGGCCCCGAAAGAAATATCGAGAAGCATCGTCGAGATCATCAATACTACTAACAATTATCAAGAGAACACATTGACTGATCATGAACACTTAGTTAGGTGATTGCGAAATAAATGTTTATTTAGTTGAATTTGAATATATTGTTTGCTTTGAAAACCTTTGTTATTTGATAATAATGCCTGTAGCACCTCTTAAATACTTACTATGATTACTTAGCTTAAATCAAATGAACTATCCCATTTAATCGCACCCTTTTATAGATATTGGACCACCGAGAGTCCTGCAACAGGAGTTAGAGCACGCACGCAGAGTTAACAAGAGTTTCTCAATGAACAAATCGTGCAGCTAACAAAGGAGATGCAACAACTCAAAGCCACTTGGGTAGAGGTGAAGAAGGTGAAGACGCTCTACCAGAAGATAGCAGTAGCACAAAAGGGCTGGTCAGAGGAGAAGCTTGTCAACCAGAGCCTGAAAACTCAAATAAGAGGTCTGGAGGTGGCCCGATCAGCTTGCCAAGAAGGAGCGGCAGTGACGTATCCCCTCGTCTTCTGTTCAACTGGCGTATAAAGACACAACAACGGGTCCGAAGACTACGGCGAGGCCCAGCGGTCACCGACCAGGAAGAAAGGAGCGGGCCAAGCGCCGTGCTGCTCGAGCATAACCCAGCATGTAGTTGTTGTCCTTTAAAAAATATAGAGTTGTGTCGTTTGATCATTTTCTGTATTCCTATAGTTACTCAAACAGTCTCTTAGCAATAGTTCACGGTAGTTCGGTAGTAAAATTATAATAAGTTGACTAAACTAATAAAGATGGGACCGGAGCAGAAGGCATTCTTTGGTAATGTTTCAGCTAATAAATGTCATGTATTTTCGATTCTGAGCTTGCTTTCATTCATGAAAGAGAATTTATTATGTCCTGGGTGTTATGGAATGGATTCCGCCTCCCAATATTTGATCGATCGCGCGTTGTAGTAAAGTATATTATGACAAAATTTAGACAATAGAAATGAATGGCAAAAAAACGTAATTTATATAATTATGTGATGTAATTCTGCAGACATTTATTGTTATTGTTGATGTGTTTACAGTAGATTAAAAGGTTTTTCCTTCTTTCCCGCAAATAAGGAATCCCGAGGAAAACGAGAATATTTTCGAAGATATTCCTGGGAAACGGGAACCCGGATTATACTATCTACTAATTAAAAAATTTAAATTTTAAAATTCACTTTTTTCATTACATACAGAAATTTAATTACTAATTAGAACAAAAAAAAGTTATTATTTACGACATTCTTAAAATGAAGTTCTAAGACAGACTAATGCGCGCGCTGTTTTTAATTGTAAATGGGAAAGCAGAGCTGAACTTCCCAAATTTAACCAATCGTTATGATAGCAGATAATTTGTAGATAAATTCAAATTAGAATGTCTTTAACCGTCGATTACTATATCTAACGATTTCAACGCCACAACTTCCCTCTTACTAATCCCAAATTTTCCGAATATTCCATCATTGCACATAACATTGATATTCATGTATCTACTTACGCGTTGCGTTGCCATTCTCTAAGGTTAAGCAAATATAAATGTTTAATATAATAAATTCCGCGGGAATTGAATTTTGTATTCCAATGCGGGACATCGGGAATATTTGATGGTTGGTGGATTTCCGTTAAATCGGAAGAGAAATTCCGCGAAGAGAAACACGTAAAGTAGATTGCAATTGGCGTGTGTATGTGTGTGTGTGCAATGTGATAGAGAAATACTAAATACAAAACTAAAATTATCAAAATAAGAAAAAGTAAAATTACTGGTAGGTTACTAAGATAAAATATAATATTTGATGGGGCACACTTTGCCCAAATAAAAAATTTTTATTCATTTTCTACCCAAATAAAATATTCTTATTCACTTCTACCAAAATTAAAATGATTGTAACAAGCTATTCATGTGTTAAATCGAGTAGTAATATGTTTTTAGTAATAATTATTTTGGATGTGTAACCACTAGATCAACCCCCAGAGGGGATAAAACGTTTTTCTAAGTTCTAAAAGTACACAAATATTTTAAAGAAAAGACCATGACTCATCCGAGGTCATTGAAACAAAGACATGGACTCAAATTCAAGGTTCATTGCAATGAGTCCTAATAATTTCTCAGGTCATTGAAACTCATCAAAAAACTTCTCAAGGTTCATTCAAAATTTTCTCAAAGTCATATTATTTTAAAAAATTTTAAATTTAAAAAACATTACTACTCTATAGAAAAATAGTATGTTTTAATTATTAAATTTTTTATTTTTATTCATTACATATTATTTTAAAGTAAAGTTTTAACTATTACTTATATTTTTATATTATTGTTATTATAATTTATAATTATTTTAATATTATTATTATTATTACATAATATAGTATTTTGATCGGAGCATAACACTTTCTACCAAAAAAAACTTTATTCACTAACAAAATTAAAAATATGTGTAACAAGCTTCATGGTTAGTTAAAATCGAGTAGCTGAATATGTTTCTTAATGTCAGTGGTGAATACCAATGTGATTTAGTGGAATATATACTGATAAGTTGTAAACCATTTTCAGATGTAGGACAGTCCATGGATCCAATTTACTAATACAGTAAATTTATCGATTAATTTATCAATTTGACATTGATTTTTTATTTCTTGAATTATACTGAAACTTGATAAAATGAATAATTGTCTTGTTATTGAAATATAACTTTAAATAATAAAAATTTTAATTGGTAGGTGTAAAAAAAATTTAAAAATTGGGTATGTTATTATAGATTAAATCCCGCGATTGTGCAATTAAAACACAATTTCTGGACAAAACAAAATCACAGCAACTTGCACTAAAACTTCAGTTTTTCGGAGAAATAGTAATAAATGTCTATAATCTATGTAAAATATTTTGATTCGATATTTCTATACGAAATCAATTTCTAAACCATTTTTTCTTCTTCAACCGGTAAGAATTTATTTAATGGATCTTCTATCGTCTAATAATCAGACTTAATTCGTTGTTTTTGGCTTTTTGTCTTAGGAAAACAGTATGTAAATTTCCAAATGGTGAATATTTGATTTTTCTGAGATATTTTTAAATTCAATTTAAATGTTTATATGATTTTCAAAAAAAATTTCATGTTGACCTTAATTTTAATTTCATCGGATAATATTTTAAAAAGTTGTACAGGCAGTTTTAAGATACTCTACGATTTTGTTTTAGATCAGCGCGAAGATAAAATTGGAGTTACCAATCACTCCAGCAGCAGTATGAAATTTGGCAAGCAAAGAATTAATTGAGATTTTGTGGATGAAACGAGTCGAATTAATAATTCAGTTAGCCCGAGCAGCCAAGGCTGCGAGTCAGAGCTGGGAGAAATTATTTAGCTGAAATATCATTTATGTCCAAATATTTACCCGGTCATGCACCAAGCATTTGATTCTGGATTACGACATCAATTGCGGAATCATTACAATAATGAAACTTAGGCAAATATTACTCATCTGAGAATTGTCGAAACTCATTTTGTCAATCGGCAGAGCTTCATCCTACTCAATCAAGTGCCTTGAAGATCATTAAGAACAGTTTTCAGTCACTAATAAATGATTAATTTGTCCTTATCTAGACCGGAGTCAATTGACCCGCCACAAGTGTAGTAAGCTTAATAAAGGAAAATACTCAATTACATCTCGCATTCCAATTAGATAATACTCGATAATGTCCGCGAATAAGGTGTGAGGAAAGTTGGAAAGCTAAATGGGGACATTTGCTATTGGCTGTGATCTTTATCGATAGAATGATTTGATTGGAGAAATTCCACAGTTGTCATTTGGATGTATTGATAATGCAACTGCAACGGATATCCTCATTAATATCACCTTTAACATCGATATAAACCCGCACGGATTTGTCAATATTGGCGCCGATTCTGCAATTTGATTGGTTGAACAGCTAAATATTGCCATTGCAACCAATAAATGCTAAAACAAATGCGAAATTTACCGAAATATTTCACTGCTGCGGATAAATGAAATGCAAGGCAGAAAATTGCTGATGAAACCGCAATCAATTCATTATACAAATCCTCATTAGCAGTTCAATTGCTACAAAGATTCAATAAATCTTTTTAATTCAATAAAAATTAAATAAATAATTATTTTGAATGTTTTTTGTGGGTGAATTTGATCAATATTTAATGGATTTGTGCAGCGGTGCCGTTGCTGTGGGCGCTGGCATGCAATCTGACAATATTTATATGCGGATTTTTATCTTGAATAGAATTTTTTTTTCATAATGATCAATAATTATAAGCTGATCAACAATCAGCTATCAGAATTAACTGGATTTGTGCATCGCAGCTATTAATGCCTTAAAATTAGATCGCATGTTATATTGCTCACAATCTGACCAAGCATGATGACCACTTTGTTTTGAACTTTTCTTTTCTATTAATGTCAAATTAAGTTTTGAGCTAAAATTAATAACAAATTTGTATATATTTGATATGATATTATGATAAATTATTTGAATTTAATTATTTCATCAATCGCAGCAGAAATCGATTAAGGAGAGAATAATAAAATAATTTGACAAAAGGAAATGTAGGATAAACACGAATGTGCTGGTGAATTCGGCATAAGGAACATATCAGTGACCTTCAGCCGGACGAGATCGCTACTAGTTGGCATTATGAGTTACCCGCGTGGCGCTCCTTGTATATGTTGACGCTTTCTCCTTGGCATTTATCTGCCGTCGGCATCCAGCTGTAACTGGCATATCATTTTATCCATAATATTTACGGTTATCATTAAGGCTTGCACATGGAATAATGATTATTTATATTCTGATTGCTATTATACTGTTTTATATCAATTTATTAGGATATTGAATTAGATATGGCCACCCTTGGTCGGTGACTTGCTCCCTTGGTGCTCTGATCTCGTTGACCACCACAGAGATCTTTGCGCCTCAGCTGTGTCAGACTTGAAATGAAATTCCCACAAATAAATCCAAATCATTTCATTTTTGCGGATGAATTTCAGGCCGGCTAAAAGCTCTGGTCAATATGAATTTGCACGGGCTAATATGTAAGATAAAGGAGTGAATGCGATTTCTCAGTGATGAATAATATCTCATATTGCAACATTGCGAGCACATTCAGCATGAAAAGGAAGATTGTAATTGAGCTCCGATAAATGAGATAAGGTTGTCAATTCCTGTGTGGTTTCCGCTCTCGGCTGCCCTCTAGCAACCTCACCGGCAAATAATTCAAGATATTTGATGTGAAACATTGACTATTTGGTTTCCGACATGTAGAGTTTATTTGAGGGAATCATTTATAGAATTTCTGCAATTGATCATAAATGTCCCCCACCTGACTGCTAGAATTCCTAGTTTCACAGTACTATTACAGCACGATCGTTGTGGGAGAATTTTAATTGATGACGCCATTTTGGTTTGCCCCCTTGATAATTGATATCGCTGTGAGATTTCTGACTTTTCGGCAGAGCCAAACAAAACTTATAATTACGATTTATACTTAAATTCATAATTTCTTTTCTTTTATTTCAAACTCTATCAAAATGCAATGAAATTAAATTCATAATTTCGCTTTCTTCAAAATGCGAATCGAATTAAATTAAACATTTTGAATAACTAATTTTATTTTATGAATATTAAAAACAACCTTCAAATGGCATTTACAATATTGGTTCATCTATTTAACCAAGATCGCAGCTTGATAAACTTTTATTTTATTTTCCAGAGATTAAAGAGATGTGCTTTACTGAAGCATGCACAAGATTCTGATAAGATAAGTAGTTTAATTAATCACTTAAGTTAAATAAGAGAAAATTCCAAAAGAGATTTCATTTTGTGGTGTAAATTTCATTTATAAATCAAAATAAAATAAAATGGAATCCGATTTAAGCAATGCTTCTGACGTTATGTTTAATCTAGGATTATTCGACTTATTTAAGAAACTAAAGACTATATAGAACTTGAGAAGGGCTGGGTGAGTTACTGGGTATTGATGTTTGTGTTGGCCAGAACGTAAACGGCTTGGAAATGTTTTAATGGATCAGTAACACACATGCAAACATAACATGCAAATTTAAATAACACTGAAACATCAAGTTAAACCCGATAAATTGAGAAAAAAGAATAAATATAAAATAATAAACATAAAATTAATAAAATATTAACAAAATGCACCAGATCCCACGAAATACTATACAAACATAACAAGAAACACAACAAAATTCGACAAAATTGGGAAAATGAATAAAAGTTCATTAAAGTGAATTTAAATCGGAAAATTTGAATTAGTAATAATTCAATAAAAATTTAAAATAAAAAATTATAAAAATAATCAAATAACAAAATTTAAAGAATAGAATTTGCTAGAAAATAACAAGGTCGAATTTTGTTTTACTGCATCAATTTCACATGCGAGAAAATAGGTATATTACTGATCCATTTTCACATTTAACTTAACCATTTTTAATAACCAAACCATTTTTGAAAACCATTGTAACCAGTTTTAAAAATTATTTTGAAATTGTTCAATTCTATTTAAGAATTTACTTTCAGAATTTTTAGGTGAGAAATATTTATGTTGGCACCCTCTTTCCACGTCACATCCTTGCAACTCAATGGATCTCTGCTTGGACGTCGGGCGTGGGGAGAGAGGTATTTTGGGTTTCTTTATGATATGTGAATTTATGATATTTTATGGATTGGCGAGGAAATGGTAACATGTTATTTTTTGTTATCCATAAATTGTTTTATATATATACTTCATAAATTAAACTGTCGAAATTTTTCCGGCCCACAGCCAACACATATTACAGATAGTAAAATCTACATAGTGCAGATTCATGTAAGTGCGTGGAAAATCGGCAATGATATGTACCCGTGAGGACCTAGCGTGCGGAACGCAGGAGGTCGTAACGCCAATATCACCGTATAGATGAAGACGAGAAATAAGGAAGAAGTATTGCGCTACTTCCTCGTTTCTCATTTCTGTAAATCGACTCAATTTATATTACACACGGCTCAAAATCTTCACACCGAGTAGTCCAGTGGGCACTCATTTACTGTAATATAAACATAAAATGCGCCTAAGGTCAATTAAAGGAAGGTGACGGGAAACTAAATAAAATGAAATCGTTGTTATATGCTACAAACTCGTGACATTAATCTACATTATCTATCCCAAAGTCGAATTAAAGGTTCATAATATTAATCATGATTTCAGATTTTCTACAGTAAATCTTTTATTATTTAATGCATGTTGATAAACTAATACCATTAACCATACATCTTTTGTTAATGATAACTCATATTATGAACTTTCTATTCATATAATTCATTGTCCATCTTGTTAATAATAAAGTTTTATTGATAAATTCATATTGTTAACTGTAAATTTACATCATTATAAACCCTTCCATTAATAATACATTCATATTAATAATTGGTAATCTTTAAGCAATCATAATTCATAGTATTAGTAGGAAAATTTTGTTAATAATTAATTGTAAATCTCTCATAACGATAACGTTGTTACTATTTATTTCATATTGTTTAAGCATTAATATATTTTCTGTATTAGTAAATTGATATTATTACTTGCAAAATCGCCATTATTGACTTTAAACCGCTTTTTAGGTAATTTAATTGTAATCTTTAGATACTAAATGAAATTGCACTATTTAAACTTATCTTTTAAAAACCATAAACTCCAAACTTATGCGATTAAATTATCCACCTTCATTATCACTGATAGACCCTTTATCGCGCGTTAACTATCACCAATTCCAATTCATGTATAACGTTGTTATTAATGCTCAATTATAAAATTAGGTTCACATATGTGATTTGTAAATTAATTGCAAACCCTATGATTTAGTAATGATGTTTCAATACTATTGGAAGTGTTAATAACAACTACCCATTAATAGCGTTAGCATGCAAAATATAAGTCATAATTCTCAATTAGGATTTTTCACCCGGATAAAATTTAGGAATTTAACACGTAAAATCACCAAAAAATTAAACCTTAACAAACACCAAAAAATCGTGAACATAAGTGAATAATAGTCGAATTAAAATTCCAAAAGCAGAAAGTACATGAAATCAATCAAGATGAGAGTCAGATGTGCCATTCCATCAAATTTAAAGTTAGTCACCCCGAAAACGTGCAAATGCATAATAGGTTGGCATGCTGAGTCCAACGAGAGAGAGCTTCATCCGATCCAAAGAGAGTGAATTATTCCTTTATACTCTGAGAATGAAAGTAATCACCCAGCGACATCCAGAGTTCCACCTTTTTTGTGTGTGCTGAACAATAAATCCACTTTAACTGAAAATAAACATCGGTAACCCGAGAAAGTAAATCTCAGATGGAACTAAACTCACTGGTGAATAAGAAACCGTACGGAGGGTCGACATCATCAATCTGATCTCTGTATTTTTTCTCCAAAATCTCGACATCAATTCCGAAAAAAAATGTAATCTAGAAATATAAACAAATTAAAAGTTCAGGCTGACCGGAAACTTACGGATAAACAAATTCACCACCATAGAGACCATGCGTCCAAAGTCGAGATATTCTCGAACCAACCGACTATTTTTTCCATAATAATTATGCAAGTATAAAGTTGAACCTGACCTTGATACATCTGTTCAGATCATAAAGGTCGACGGATCGACTAAATTATAAAATTTTTGATAAAATCGCTAAAAATAAATTAAACAATGTTCACGTTTCCACTGAGTGGCGAATGATGCGCGATTAAGCTAAATAATGTACTTATATTAAAACAGTATAAACAGTATATAAATTTCACCTAATTTTCATAAAATCGATCTAACCGATGTATCGACAACGTAATCATAAAAAGAGAACCAACTTCAAACAGCCCAACTGGCGGAAGACCCACAGCTGATCCTGAACAACACAGGAAATGGTAGACACTGATCTCATCCAATGCAACTCGCCCGACCGATGGAAGAAGCTGGAAACTCTACTGGCACTCTAAATTCCCATCCAACTTCCAACGCATCAACACAGATCAGAGTATCTCGACCGAACTTTCCGGAGGTACCAGAAACGTTCTGAGAAGAGTGGCACCCCACGGCAGAGATCTACCCCATGCGCGGTGTCTACTCGACGACCTTCTCGAACACCCAGCAACAAGTGGACCCGAGTAGCTCGAGCCCGTCAATGTTGGCAACATGGAGGAAGGACCTCGAAAGCCGGCCGGATTGCCGATATTTATTAACCATCCACGGTCACGCGATCCCTGCATGAGACGCCGAGAAAGAAAAGGATGCCGCAGATGACGAGAACTCACCAGGTCGAAACCCCAGGAAGGCCGGTAATGATTATACCAAACTGCTCCCCCGAGATTTGGGTAGCAAGAGGCTTCACAGACTCATGAATTACATTGTGAACTCCATTTAGTTTGAATATTGTTATTAAAATAGAAATTGCGTTCGAATAAAACATTAATTTTGGTTTTATTTTGGGTTGCCTGTTATAACAAATTCATTAAGAAAGTTTTTGTTTTAACTAGCTACTTCTAATGTGATAATTATTGTTTTGACATTATTCAATTCCAGACATGGATTCCCCACAAACTGAGAGGTAGAACTAGCCATGCCCGAAAAAATAACAAGACCTATACGATCAGATATTCAACTACAGCGAGAGGTACATCAAATTCGAGCCACCTGGATAGATCCAGCAAAGGTCAAACCCTTATACCAGAGGCTCACCGGCGGCTCAGAAAGGATGGCCGAAGAAAAAAAAATCAATCAGAGTTTACGCACGCAAATACGAGGACTGGAGGTCGCCCTATCAGCCAAGCCCAGGAAGGAGCGGCCGTTACCTATCCGCTCGTATTCGCACCGGCTCAGTTAGCTTACCGGGAGTCCGGCCAGCCTGCTTCAACTTCGTCCCCGAATCCTACAACAACAGTAAACACCTACTCCCGTCCCGGACGCAAAGAGAGAGCTAGGCGTCGTGCGCCAAATTACTAACCTAATTTACAAATGTAACTCCTAATAAATATATTTTGTTAGTTTTATTTTATTAAGCTCATGTAAGAGGATCCAGAAAATCATGATAGAATTCCTGTAATTTACCAGACTCTAAATAGATACATGACATAAAGGGGGAACCAATTAACAAAAAAATCGAGGCACATGTCTTCTAACGACGGCTCGTTGGACCCGAGGGTTGTCGAGCAATTACAGTAATTACGATAGCACTCACTTTTTGCGGACAATCCACCCGCTCGAGCACATTTCCAACGTTGCCTAGCAAACGGGTGTCGAGTGGGTAAGTCAGAGTAATATTTTGTATGGCGTTAACTAGGGCAACAATGAAGATAATAACTAGCACCCCCTGTAACCCACCCATTTGTTTTAAAATTGTTGTGGTTACCCAAACAACTCCATATTAGATATTTTTTTGCTTGTCACTCCGCACCCGTTGCTAAGGCAACGTTGGAACTGTGGTTCGAGTGAGTAGATCGTTCGCAAAAAGTGAGCGCTAATTGCTATGCTGTAATTGACCGGACGAGCCTGGGTCCAACGAGCTGTCGATAGAAAGACTTGTGCTCGCTTTGAATAACAGGTCTCCTTATGTGTAAAGTTTTATCAATCGCATCCATTGAATTCTTTAAACAACGAATAAAAAATATTAATTGAATATGTTGGGGGTATCGCGACGAAGCACAATAAAATCGATAACACAAAAATGATAAAAGTGGCAATATTAATAAAAAATTTATAAAAATTCGAAGTAATATGGAGCGGGGGGAATTGGTATGGTTGAACGCCAAATTGAGAGACAAGTCAGAAATAATAATAAAAATTTAGTGAGGGGTCCCTATAAAATATATAATATAAAAAAGGAAATTAAATTAAGCAAATTAATTACTGATGGGAAGCCCGAGTCAATGGAGCCCGAGGCAATGGGAAACCCGAGAGATGTGGAAAACCCGCCGCACAGACGGGAATAATAAATTTGCTTAAATAACATTAATGGGCGCCACTAAAGTTACGGAGAGGTGGTTTAATTCCGTATTAATTTGTAATGGACCAACGTTGTTGAAAATGTCGGGACTGGAAAGTATATATTCTGATAATTTAATAATGCAGAAAATATTGTTTGACAATCGGTCGGAAACAGTCTGAGCAAGAAGTATAAAAGAAAGAGGGAAAAACACGAAAGGGACACAAGTCCAGACAAAAAAGAGGACCATAACTCATCAAACCACATTTCAGACAAGAAAAGAAAGCCACCATTTCACCCGACAAAGAAAGAGAAACATTATCAAACCAGGCAAAAAAAAGGGCAATCATTATTAACTAGATACGAAAGAGCAGATATTGTTTAACTTGAGTGATCGAGTGAACGAGCAGTAACTAGGTTAAGTAGAGAAATCCAATCCAAATTAAAGTCAGGTATCTATCAGACAGGTGGTTCTCCCCTTGACACCTACCTAAGATAAACCGAGCCAAACAGTGGTTAAAGGGGTGCAAAATCAAGTATGAATTGTGATTATAAATATTGAACCAAACGGATTGATCTTTATTGTGATAAAGTGCGATAAAATTATTCTGTGTTGGGTTTGCTTATTGATTGAAAAAGGACACGAAGGAGTCAGAGGAACCGAACTTTCAATAATAATAACCAAAAAATATATATTAAAAACAAAACCAGTGGATACATATTTCATAAAAGAAGCGATGCACTTTTAGTTAATCGGCTGCGTTGTATTTAGCCATTCGAGCGGCTCGACGTTTGGCCCGCTCCTTGCGTCCGGGTCGTAGTTGCTTGTTTTTGCGTGGCTTGCGGAGTCGCTACACGTCTCTCGGTAAGCCAGTTTGGCAGGGGCAAAGACGAGGGGATATGTTACTGATGCCCCTTTTGACAGGCCGATAATGCGACCTCCAGTCCCTTTATCTGCGTTCTGAGGCTCTGATTTACTGTTTCTCATCTGCCCATCCTTGGGCTGCTGTAAGTCTTTGATACATTAACTTGACCTTCTTTGGGTCCCACCCATGTGCTTTTGTCTGCTGATCTCGCGGGACAGCTGGACAATTTGATCGTAAAAGTTTTTATAGTTTTTCCGTGCGTTCGCTAGTTTCCGTCTGTAATATTTGCAGGGTTCCATTTCTGTAATAAACGAAAGTTAATTTTTGGACTACAAGTCTTAAATTGTTAGATTTCATCAAACAAACCAATTTATATTGTAGAAATAAATAAATTTTACAAAAGGAAAGAACAATTATGAACGACAGTAAATCATTTAACATGTTTAGAATGTATTCATCATAGTCCAGCTTATTGGTGTCCTTCTGAATGTCCCAGAGCATCCAAGCGCTCCGATTGACGAATACCGGCCGCTTCGTATTCCGGATACGGCTGGCACGGGACTTCGATGAGCGTCTCCGCGAGCTTTTATATACTATTGTCTAAGATATAGCCTGGCTCGGTTTTCGGCGCATCTTTCGTTTTACCGATGCGTACGGTAACTCATCTTTTCCATGGATTGTGCAGCGTTCCCGCTTGGGTCCTCTCGGTTGGGCATGAGCCGTATTTGCTCCGCCAGACTCGCTGCCATGCTTGTCGCCATTGGTCGGCAACGTGCGTGGGAACTTGGACAAGGGATTTTGGTGGCATCTTACAATACGATGGTTTTAGTCATTTTAATCGTTGGGCTATCTAATTGTTGTTAAATTAGAGGAGATAACTAAATAATTTATCTACCATATGCCGATGTTGGCCAAGTTGTCTCCAACCAAATGGACCTATTGTTCGTTTCCTTTGCAGTGCACTCCAGGCTAACGAATTGGTTATCCCTTATACTCTACGTAATGAATTTACTATTCCCGAGCTGGATGCTGTCTGCCGGTCCTTGAGCATTTAGCATAAAGTTTGTGTTTATGAGTATCGCAGGGGAGGTACTTCAAAAATATTATCACTTTGTCCCGCAAAATTTATCATTCGTTATCTGACCTTAGCCCCCAGTGTTTGTGAGTAGGTCTGCAAAACTAATTGTTAATAAATTCAAATCTACACCTGGTGTTAATGTCTATGTGTGGATTAAATAACTTCCTTTAAGACGATAGCGGATGAATCGGGTGCCACGATAAGAGCCCTCCATGAAAAATGATCAAGAATCAAAACAATGGGTATGAATTTAATTGATACCGAAGGGGTGCACAGTATTGAGAAGGTCGTCATGATAAAAGTTCTCGACCTTTGGTATGGATTAGATTAGAGAAATACTAAGATTTAATTATTTCAATATATTTTATAACTTAATTATTATTTTACAATTGGGAATAAAAGAAACTAGAAATAACAAACTAATATTATTCCGAATATACTTTACACTTAATTAACTTTACATGGAAATAAAAGAAATTAGAATAATGAACTAATATTTATCTTGAAAATTATTTATACTTAATTATTTTACATAGAAATAAAAGAAATTTAGAATGAAAACTAATATTATCTGAAAATTATTTTATACTTTAATTATTTTACATAGAAATAAAAGAAAAATTAGAATGAAAAACTAATATTATCTGAAATTATTTTATACTTAATTATTTTACATAGAAATAAAAGAAATTAGAATGACAAACTAATATTTATCTAAAATTATTTCATACCTTAATTACATCACAACGAGAAATACTAGAACTGAGTCGCATTAAAGTTTTGTTTAAAACGCATTTACTAATAGAATTGTTTAACATCCAAGGTTTAAGTAAGTTTGAAAAGACACTCAAAATATTCAGTTACCTTTACGGGGAGTGAAATCCATCAGAAATCTACCATTTAATTATCTATACATCGTAACCTATCGGTGATTGTTTTCATTCCGCTATCCTCAGATTTCGTGAATTTATAATTTACTATAATACATCTAATCACAAACAAAATAAATTATAATAAATTTTACAAGGAAAAACTTAGAAATTGGATACTGGATAAGTTCCTATTTTGATGTCATAAAAACTGTCATCGGTTGGCATGAGTATTTGCATGGTGATTAATACAAAAGGAGTTTATTGGAACAAACAAATTAATTTGGTGGTTTTTTCCAATGATTTTCTTAGGTCCTAGTTCAGTTGGGAGTGGGATTGCACCGGATTTGTAACTAATTTGCCTTCCTAATGCTCGGACAGCATGATTATAATTTGATTATAAGATAAAAAATACTAATATTTAATCCGTCGGGAAAATCTGCGATATCCGTGACATTAGATCCGGGTGTTCGCCGGTGGTCTTTGGTAATTGATTGTTCTGCTAACATGATTTTAGTTTTATAAATTGGCAGATTATTATCGGCAGGTTTTATATTGGAGTGTGTGCAGGCGGAAGGTAGGAATTTGTAGTTGCACACACCCTGGGTGAGTATGTATTCTCTCTCTAATATGACAGTATCAATTCAGAACACACTGGAATATTGAATTCGGTGAACCCAGTTCACCCTGACATTTCACAGAAATGTCATATTTTCACGATTTTTTGGATTTTCACTATATTCTACTGTTGATCAAATGGTTGATTTATCGGGAAATTTTCGGGATTTAGTTCTCTCCCAATGGCCTAGTAAGTATGTCGCCTCTAATTTTCGTAAGTTTAATTATTCTTAGGTGATCATGCTGGGCGGGAAATTTCAATGGACCGATTTCCTTTTGGGCAAGGACGTTAACAGGTTCGAATGGGTGTATCTAGTGGATTTGGTCAGATTTTATTGTGGGTCTCCTCGCCACTTCTTTAGACTACCTACTCAACCCAGTGATAGTGGTTAATTTGCCGATTTGGGAAAAATTTCATCAGGTTTTGGATTCATTATTTATGGTATCCCTAATTATATCGATTAAATTTTTAGACGGAATTTGCTCTTTATTTACTAAACTATTGCCTGGGAAAAATTCTATCAGAATGGCCATCTCTCTGTGATTGAATTTGTAGAAGACCTTGTTGCTACTTGATTACTATATTTATTGGGAAAGTTTGATTGGTTTTTAAATTTTAAATTAAATTTTAAATTTTCTTTTAGACGGATTTTTGTTATTTATGCATTAGATTTTTTTTTTGGTAAAGATTTCGATCAGGTTTTTAAATTTTTTATTCTTTAACCCTATAGTTAACTTTTAGATGAATTTTTTGGTTAATTTATTAGTAGAAGGAAGTTAATCAGATTTAAGGTTCTTATGTCGTAAATTCGTCGGTTAGGTTGATCCGATTCTGAAATGGACTTTGGCTATTCATTCAAAATGTTATTAGGAAGGAATTTTTTCTGAAGTATATTTTCCTGTAATGTTAATGGAAATTTGTATGGTGAGGAAGTAAAAATAGTTTAGTTGGTGTTAATGTGGGGCTCTTCTCGGCCACTCGTTATTGACTTATTTCCCCTTAGATTTCCCTGACCTCAAGTTTGTTAAAAATGTCTGGTGCTGGATCGACCTTGGCTTTTGAATTAAGGACAGAAACTAATATTAATGGTTGTTACTAAATGGACTCGGGTAGCATTCTCATGCAGGCTTAGATGTTAATTCACTATTTGAAACTATCTTTGGATCCCAATTTATGGCAGTTTTCCTTACCGGTTAGGTTAATCTGACCCCGCTGAGTATAAATAAATTTTTTCCTCTACCCGATTGGGTGTCTTGAGTTTTCTTTTATTTGATTACTAATTTTCAAACTCTATGGCTGGTTTAAGTTTACCTATAGTCATTTCGCATTTCGAGTGTTAAACTGATTCACTATGTTTTGGGTGGACTTAATTCTATCTGTATAAAGTTCTAAATTTTATTGGAAGGGTATTGGCGGGTTCCTCATTGATTTAATACCTTCCACTACACGTAATTTCCTTAATAATTTGGTTTCATTAAAATCCTCAATATTTGGTATAGCGTTTACTTAATAAATTTTGTCCGTACTTCGTCATATATTGATCATAGCAACGATTTTATTTTAATTTTTCCGTCACCTTCCCTTTCATTTAGCCTTAGGCACATTTGTGTTTACATTATATTAATGAGTGCCCACTGGACTACTCGTGTGATGATTTTTGAGCCATATGTAATATAGTTTTAGGTCGAGTTTAAAAGAAATCGAGAGACGAGGGAAGTAGCCAAAAGACCACTTCTTATCCCTCCTTTCTTCTATACGGGATAATATTGACGTTTCCAGCTCCTGCGTTCCGCACGCCGGGCTTCACGGACACGAATCATTGGCGATATTCCACGCACTTACACGAATTCGAATAGTATGTTAGATTTACTAACTTATAATGGGTCTTGCTGTGGGGCCAGAAAATTTCGACAAATATAAACAAAGTTTTTATGCATTGTAAATTATTTTATTAAAAATAACAATATAAATTACCCAATCCGAGCAATAAACAAATTTATTCATAAAACATCACCCCCCACGCCGACACCCAAGCAGAGCTCAATCGAGGTTGCGAGGATGCGACGTGGAGAGAGTTCTGAATATCAAAAAACTCTCACTCACATCGTATAAAACTGTTTAAGAGTAAAAACGATTTCAAGTTTTAAAAAACTGGTTAAAATTGTGTAAAAATGAATCGGTATATATACCTATTGTACGACCCTAACCTTGCGTGTTCTTTTTGATTTAGTAAAAACAAATTTTGAACCTTGGAATTTTCTGATATATTCTATCTTTAATTTTATTATTTTAAGATTTTATTTGTCAATTTTTTCTTTAGATTTTTAATTGAATTATTTCTAATTTAATTATTTCATTTTTATTTCATTTTTTTTGAAATTTCGCATTTTTTATAAATTGTCAATTTCGGTCAAATCGTTGGGTTTCGTGTTATGTTTATATTTATTTCGTGCGGATCTTGTTGCATCTTGTTATTATTTTAATTTAATTTTATGTTTTATAATTTTATGTTTAACTGTTTTTTCTCGTATTTTGGTAGGGTTAATTGGTGTTTTAATAGGTTTGAGTTTAAATCTGCATGTTATTTTTTGCATGAGTGGTTACCGATTCATTTAAAACATTTACAAGGCCGTTTTGTTTCTGGCCCAACAGGCTTATTTCATTAGACTTATTTTGACTACCTCGACCCCAGAATGTAAGTATGTTTTCGTGCCCAATGGTTTACCCGTTGCTGCACAACGTTGGTAATGTAACCATGGGTTTGAGGTCGCCAAAGGTGAGCGCCACGGAAGAAAGTACTCTGGCCCGACCTCAAAGATGGGTTCAACACACCACCGTTAGAAGCCTGTGTGTGCTTTATTTTCTCAGCG
>CM039680.1:14561375-14623875 GCA_022537955.1 Schmidtea mediterranea
ATATGGAGACCAACCAGAAAAGAGAATCTGAATTATCCAAGACGAACCACCCCACCATATGAGGAAAAGAAATAAGAAAGGACATCAGCACAACGAATCAGACCTAGAAAATAAACCGTAATGAACAAAGGCAAAGGTTCCAGCCGGTCAAGATAATTGACCTGAACAGCAATACAAAAAGATCGAAGATTTAACACACCGAAGCTAATAGAAATACTCGCGAAAACGGCCGCCAGAAGTCAGAGACGAGCAGCGATAACCCACGGCAAAATCTATAATCAGATAACAACTGAAAATATGAACATCTAAGAAAGCTGGTAAAACAATTGAGGAATACAGACGAAAAAATGAGTATAGAGACATGAAGTAATTCGACAAGTACATCCGAAAATGGAGAAATCAAGAATGGGCACAAGAGAACTCAAGGAAAGGTACAAATTGAAATACCATACCCTGGACGAAGACCATCCGAGGAACCTGAAAGTGCATCCGCGCAAAGATAAAAGAAGTAAAACAAAGAACTACGCTACGAACACTCGTTTCATCTACAATTCCCATGGACAGATGCATTAGACAATAATTCTGGACATCGGAGTGAAACCATAGGTGTATTAGAGATAGCAGAAACGCTGGAATACCATTAAGAGAAAAAGAAATAAAAGAGAAACCACATAAAAGCAAGTATGAGTACACCACACAGTATCCGGGAAAATAAAAGCGAATCGCCAAAGCCAACCAAAGAGAAGAACGGTCTGCATTATACAGACAGTAACAGATTGAAGAAGATGACCTATCACCATTATAATAAGCAGCCAATACAGTACCAGAGCAACCGCGAGACGAACACCATCAACGAGTAAACAGAACAAAACGACGACTGGCAGGAGCAAGAAATTGAAGAAGTAACCATCGACAAAACCGATATACGAAGATAAAGAATACACGCCCCAATGAAAAAATGTATACATACAGAATCAGGGAAGCGAGAGACGATATCAATTTGATTCACGATTGGCGAACGCAATGCTAAGGCAACAGCACGAGGAAAACTTCAAAAGATAACATACCAAACACACTAACAGGCAAGCACATCCACAGCAAGGGTACAGATATGGAGAAACGTCCAAGAGGCCGACCAAAAACCGCAGCAGAAGATAAAGAAAGAAAAACTAAGATCAAGAAAAACAACAACAGTGGATGACGAGATTCAGGCAAATTAGAAAAAGTAGATATGAATGAAGAAACGCTCACCTCTGAAGAAGAAAGAAGGGAGTGAATGGATCCGCGTTATTACTGGCAGACATGCTGAATAATAACAAGTCAACACACTTCAGAGATTGTGACAAAAGAATCGAGTAGGAAGAAGCCGCAAAAACTATGGTACACCGATTATCGAGCATATCCGAAAATTAATCAGAGAGGAAACAAAAACATGAAGTTAGATGGGAAAGAAGCCAAACAAATATTAATCTGTTATAAGCAATATCGAAATGACGAACATCGATTGGGTGCAATTTGCATAATTAATGTACATTAATGAGACCTGGCAACAGCCAAATACAAACACAGGTTTATGAATAACGTCGGAGACTTCACAGCGATGATATAAACAAGAAATCGAACCGGTACCTCCTACAGACGGGGGATGAGCAGTTCATCGAACAGACCAAGAAAAAC
This sequence comes from Schmidtea mediterranea, assembly GCA_022537955.1. NCBI lineage: Eukaryota > Metazoa > Platyhelminthes > Tricladida > Dugesiidae > Schmidtea > Schmidtea mediterranea. The sequence goes on from CM039680.1 coordinate 14,563,053, forward strand.
GACATCAAGACCAATGCACATCAGATGGAAAACGCTTATTGAATGAGTTTCGAACACGAAGTACCATGAAAGACATCTACAATGAGAAATTCAAGTAACATTCGCGTTACTGATGACAATGATGGTGTGGTTAATGTGTACAATCGCGACAACGGATTTTTTTAATATATGACTGTCGATCAGAAGATCCTATACCAGAGATAATTATGTTCATTAAGGAGAGTATTGAAGAATGTAAAATGGCGATAACAAACCACTTGACCACAATCGAAAGGCGGTAACATACCATATAGTATAAGAATGCGGATTTCATTCAGAGCAAATGGCAGAGAATGTGCACTTACGCGGAAAGACACTTGCATACCATATGTGGGATCACACTCGCACCGTTTCAATATATAAACCCAGGGAATCAGAAAGAGGAAAATGCACAGTAATCAGGAGAAACAGTAAAGATTGTTCAATGGAGGAGAAATGAAACTAAAAGATGGAGTTATAATCAAAAGGCAAGAAGCGAACCAATACGATACCAGCACTACGCCTGCACCGGAGCCAACATCAATTCCAGCATCCGGAGACTGTCAAGCGAAGGAAAGTATACGATCAAAGGAGAATTAGTAACCGGGAACGTGGTGATAATCGAAACATATACGGGTGAGTTAAAAGAATACGAAGCTCAATTTGATGGAACATACGCGCAAATAATTAAAGTCAACAAATGTGTCAAGCAACAGAATCAGTATGTCAACACCCCGGTGCTATCAACGACTAAATATACTCAGACAAATAATCAACAATGTAGAATGCAGTTCCTGAAAAGTGCGAATGTTCGACGAAGTAAGAGGAGAAAGTGAGTTCGAGGAAGATGCAGAGGAACTACAAGATAAACGACGTAAATAAAATAATTCTGAAAGAAGGGCGTCAAAGCCAGAACCAGATCACATCCATTAGAATACCCGCACCACTCAACACCTCAGCACTGATAACCACACGAATCCTGAAACTGGAATGCGATTTATAAAAGGAAAAGTAGTTCAGAAGTGTCGGGAAATGGTATACGCCAACGAACTTCATTCCAGGATTCATATGCAGCCCGACAAATGTTAGACAGGGAATAGGTCACGGTTGCAAAAGACGAAGTCAAACTAATATCTAATACATGAATAACAAAATGGATTTACACTAATCCAACAAAGGACAAGAATCGCTGGCAAAAGGTGTACCACATCTAATACGAAACGATTGCCCAACCTAACAAAGAATTCCTGAAGACAAAAAATTAGCGGTAGCAATACAAATCCAGATAGTGCAGATGCCATTATTACCACTACAAGAAAAGGTCAACTTTGGGAAGAATAGAAGGGAAGTCAATCGTATACCTCTCAACATCGCGAAAAACATTGCGCATGGTAACCAGCAAAAATCAACAGCCGCCACCAGGAAAATGCACAAATGAGTTGGAAAGTGGTCTACAAGAACAAATAGATAATGTTTTCAACAAGTGACGATATGATGAACCCCACTGTCTATTACCACAATTACTACAACTCAGCATTTCAACGCATAATGGACCATTATTTCAAACAAACGCAGATGGGAAATGGATCATGTTCCCAACAAGAACACCAAGTCGCAGAACCAAGAAGTTGATTAACGGAATTAACAACGGGAACAGAATTTTTCGACCATTGGACCGTAGTAAAACAGTGGTATATATCTCACAACGCAGAGTCTAAGAAGCGGCAAGACAAAACCTTTTATTTCCCGCAAGGCAGAGATTCCGTTAACTATCAAAATATCCGTAACATAACAGGCGGTACGAATCTACGAGAACAAAAACCATGATTACGCGAACTTACTCATTGTCACCAGAACATCTTCAACTTAGCAACCAACCATACATGATGAAAAGCCCAATGTGGGGAAGAATTCCTGGTATTCGGACAAATGATGGCTGGAATTTGGGTCATCATATACTGAATAATTCCAGATTGTGAGGTAATACTGACGCACATTCACGATATCAGCGCCCATCCGCTTCCTGATTCTTCCAGAGAGAAAAAGAGATGTAAATTGGAAATTAGTAGTTGGAGTGTTACCCATTTTAGCAAAAACAATGGTAATTGCATGGTCATCTCAAAAGATATCCATAAAGATAAACGATTAATGCGAATGAGACTGACCCAGATCAAAGGAACCGATAGAAGAAATGGGCAGACGATGCAGGAAAGGCATGTACGACGAAGAGCAAAGAGAAGAACTTACCAAGAAACAGTCGGCACCAAGCTCATGATGGCGACGAGTCAAAGAATATAGGAGAAATAACAGCGATAGTGACGACAATGATGAAGGATAATAATGAGAACGAAACGCGCAGCAATGATCAGACACCTGAAATATGGGACAGTGGAAAAACCAATGCATGGATAACCCCAGACACCAAGGCAAACATTTAGCCGATACGAGGAAACCAGTAAACAATACGAGCACAAGCAACTGACCATAGGAAGCGGAAATATTACCACAGGCAAATGTATACCCAACGTTATACTAATCCCCACTGGGAAGTAAGCTAAATCCTGTATCCTCAGACGAACTCGAAGTGTCCGACCAGCGACGTCGATGGAGAACAATAGCCAGCATTGTATACACCAAGCAGGGATCCACCCTAACTCATCGGCAATTGGAATAAACGGGAAAGAGACAAAAGCAATGATAGATACGGGAGCAAATATATCAGCAATATCTATTTGAGCGCAATACCAGACATCTCTGGAGGGATACTTCGGAACCAAACCGGAGAGACGTAATTGCATCGCAGTAAAGAAACCGTCAACGTAATCGGGGAGATGGTGGACACGTTAAAATATCAAAGAGAATGAAATAGATTACTTTATTGGCAGTGACCATATCCTCAACTTAAGTGTAGCCGTGGTATAAATCGGAACCGGATTTAATGCAGATCCTACTCAAGGAGCTTGTCATCGACTTAGAACATGTGTCTGAAGGATAAAACGGAAAAATCTGTACCATGAATGCTATTGTGAGATGTTCGGAAAGAATAGTGGTGCGCCAGCAAAATCACAAACTGATATGTTATATTAGAATACGATGGAGATGTCACTGGTAAATGATAATTCGCAACCGAGTAAAAATTCGAAAAACGACGAGAGTTACCACTAGCGAGAGAAATCGTAGAGATTCAACGAAAATGGCGGAATTACCAATCACTCATCAAACTTTGACGAGGAAAGAGTTAAAAAATCATAAGAAATGGAAAAGTTGGAAAACTGACGCCATATGATGGCCATCGAACTAACCAAAAATACCAAGAGGAAGGTTGAGATAGCCGACACATTATGGACAAAGACAGCACGTTATTGAACGAAAAACTGAGAAGAGCAATTACAACAATTATCTAATGGAATATCAATGATTTATATCGCAGTATCAGACTCTAGATTTAGGGAATGATGATGTACCCTACATGCAATACCGCTAGTCAGATGAAACACCAATCCAATTACGAACCAATATAAGTTAGCAGAAGCCCAAAAAAACGGTGGCAGAAAAAGAATAGTACAAAAAATGCTCGAGGCAAAAGTGATAGAAACCAAGCTGTTCACCTTGGCATTTCCAGTTGTCATGGTAAAAAGAAAGACGGATCACAAAAGATTCTGCCATAGAACTACAGACAAGCTGAATGCGTAACAAAAGAGATACATACATATACCGACAATCAATGCAAATTGCTACTAACCTCTTCAAGGAGCAGCATACTTCACGTCACTTGATTTGACAAAGCTGGATATATGGCAAATAAAAGTTAAAGATGAAGACAAAGAGAAAAAGCTTCACCATCCGGTGACGATCTATATCAATTCCGAAAAATGCCATTCGGATTAACAAACGCACCCAGCATACTTTTCAGCGATGCAGGAATTTCGTTACGACGGGATAAAACAGTGCATGGTGTACATCGATGACTTACTAATATCACCTTCCAGCACATTTGAACAACATTTGAGATATCAAAAGAGTATTTATCCGATCAAGACAATGGAAATTAAATTGAAGCCACAAAAATGTGATTGGGCAAAAGAAAAGTGAACGTTTTTTTTTGGGACATATAGTATCAGCAAAGGCGGAAAGAAACCCGACCAAAAAACATCGAGCAAAGTCAAAATTGTCCAGCCCCGAGGACAGTACCCAATCATACCAAAATTCCTAGGAATTATGCGGATATTACGAAATTTCATAAAAATTACGCAGGAGTAGCGAAACCAATACAAAGACATTAGTAAAGAAAGATCATATCATTTGTAAGGGGGACGAGAACAACAACTGCCTATTGAGTCCTAAGAGATAAACTAATCGAAGCACAAATTCTGTACACCAGATTTCAAAAATCCGTTCCTATTAGCAACCAGATGCACAGTGGTTACGGCCGCAGGTGCGATACTAGGTCCAACTAGACGATGAAGGAAAGGAAGAGTAACTCGGTTATTAATAGTAAACGTTGTCAACAACACGAGAACAACTACTCAGTCACTGAAACGAGAAGCCTTGGCAATCATTCAAGCCATCACACATTTTAAATCTACCTTACTATGGGGCATGAGATCTTAAGACGACGGATCACCAACCGCTAGTGTGGTTGGGAACAACACAAGGAAGCATCCAGCAGACTTATGAAGATGGGCGATGCAGTTACAAGATACTCCCGCGTTTATAAATTCAAGCAGGAAAAGCAAATGCAGAATGCAGATTGGTATGTCCCAGATTCATCTTTCAAGATTTAATGGACGAAGAGTGAACGGATATGTGCAAATAATCGCGAAGACATTGACTTCTCACAATTGATGAAGGATCAACAAGCAAGGACCAGAACTAAAACTGATAATGGAATATGTCAGAACCGGCAAACCTAGAAGTATAACGAAAGCGATTTACAACTAATAAGAACATATGGACAAACATCGAACCATCGATTATCTGATAGAAAAGAAGAGGTTACTAATAGCAGATGTGAACAATCGACTGATCGGTTATACCAGAAAATAGTATCGCCAAGATCTGTTAATACATATATCCACACGAAGGTTAAATTTGGGAGGTCATATGTCAGCAAAAAAAGACGCTCGCCAAGAATGAAACAAAATACTTTTGGCCGACACCAATGTCGGTAATCCAGTAACAAGATTGGATAAAGAATTGCTTAACTTGTGGCCACAAGAAGAAATACGGGTTCAAAATGGAAAACCCCGTTAAAACCAATGCCAGTACCAGCAGAACCAATGACAATGATATCAATGGATGTGGTAGGACCATTGCCAGAAACGTTGAACGGGAATGTATACATCCTAGTGGTCACAGACTACCTAACCAAATTTCCAGAAGCATTTGCAATGAAGGATCAAAAAGCCAAAACGATTGCACAAAAATTAGTAGAAGAAATTTGTTGCAGATACGGGACTCCCAAGCAGATACTAACAGATCAAGGGACAAACTTCATGAGCGAAATAATGAAGGAAGTAACAAACTATTTCAAGATTGCCAAATTACGAACGTCACCGTATCATCCACAATGTAACGGATTAACCGAAAGATTCAACGGGACGTTGATACAAATGTTATCGAATTATGTAGACCGATACCAGAAAGATTGGGATGAATACATCAACCTGTGTTTAATGGCATATAGAATGTCGATCCACGCAGCAACGAAAATGAGCCCATTTAAACTAATGTATGGTGAGAATGAAACATGCCGATGGATTTGGAATATCAGCCACCAATTTCACAATATATGGAGGAAGATGATTACGTCACGAAATTCAAAGAAAGAATGCAAGAAATCTGGAAAACAGCAGGGCTAAATATCAAGTTCAACCAAGAAAGTTACAAGGATTTACACGATCAGAAAAGAAATGTAAAGCCACACACCTTCGGTATTGGAGATTGGGTAATTATCGAAAACACCCGAACTAATACCTGGAACAACAAAGAAATTACAACGAAATGGAAAAGGGCCATATGAAATATTATACGCAAGCGAGACCAATGTCAGAGTCAAATTGGTAAACAGCCCATTCAAAGACCAATATACGTAAACGTAGCTAGATGTAAAGCCATACCAAAAACAATAACATCCCAACCAGAGGAAAGACGTATAATAACGCGTTCACAGACAGCAAGAATCTGTATGATGAGATGTACGAATCAAAATTTCAACCGCATAGATGCAGATGAATACGATGAAGACGAATACCAAGAATACGACGATGACGAATGGGAAGATCACCATTCTGGGAAATTAGAACCCGAAACGGCAGAAAACATCGTTAAAGAGGCCAAAGCATTATTACCAGAATGGACACGAGATAAAAGGGACATTGAAATTTTAGGAGGACTAATGAGAATAATCGATAATTACAAACGGGATGAATCAAATATCGAACATATAACGACAATCTGGACAGAATGGCCAATCTTATTCACCGTGGGGGACAAAGAGAATAACACCCCATTACATACTATCATCGACACCAATAACTATGAAAGAACTCAAGAAATCATCAACGTTTGGAAACGAATAGGAAAATCAATCGACGTAAAAAACGAAAGTGGAGAAACCCCACTAATGATAGCAGCAAGGAAAGACACTCCAACGTGGATAATCAAAGCACTGTTAGAAGCGGGAGCAGATATAACAATGGATAAAAAAGGAGCCACATCACTGAATTATGTAATACTGACAAACGTACCAAAAAATTTAGAATTAATGCTGGGATATGTCACCAAAGGAAACATCGATAAGCTAGAAGATCTACACGAACTACTTCGAGTTGCACTGGAATGCAATAAACAGGAGATGGGAATAAGATTGATCAAATGGAAACGACCGGATAATGAGAAATGGGCAATAAATATCAACCAAACTTACGAGCTAGGAGAAAACGAGTTCATAAAGCTAGCATTATTTCAATACAATTCCTTGGAAGCAGTATACGAATTAATCAAAAGAGGAGACCTGTTGTTAACTAACTTTAGCGAGACCGAACAACAAGTAATGAGAGAGAAACAGCAATTGTTTAAACTAATAAGAGAATTTCGGCATAAAGAGCACTATAAAGCATGGGAACTACACCAGTGTTCCAACCTAATGGGTCAATTCAGCTATATTCAACGGGTCTACCAGAAAATCATATATAATCTGCGAGCTAATCGAAATATCCGACAAACGTTAGCAAGCGAGAAGGTAAAACGAGAAGTTTTCGAACAAGTACGACAAACGCAAAGAAACCAATTGAATGAGATGGTACGCACAGCAAGACAAACAATGCACGCAAGATTCGGATCACAAAATAGATCGCAAATACTTACCAGATTGGGAATAATAGTACAATCCTACGCAATCGGTGACGGAGATGACCCAGATACGGAACTAGTAATGCGAAAGTTACCAAGAGCCTTTACCTTGACAATGCCGTCGGGAATGATACCGTTGCATACAGCCATACACCAACAACAGGATAGACGTAGCTTGAAAATCATAAAATTACTGGAGAAATGCGGAGAAAAATCAAATAGAAGAGGAAAAAACGGCAAAACAGCTCTAATGTACGCTGCGTTATCAGGAATTAAAACTTCAGTAATACAAGAATTAATAAGAACCGGATCGGAATTAACAGAAAGATCAGACGATTGGAGTAGCGTACTCGACCTAGCAACAGGTGAACCAAACATGTTGATGATAAAATTCATAACGGAAAATGCAACAAGAAGAGACATAGAGGAGCTATGTGCAGACACCCGACAACTATCATGGAGAACAATCTATCGAAATAAAGAAGAGATAAAAATCCTATTAAACTGGAAAATACCGAAAACCGAGGAGTATGCAATAGACATAAACGAAAGATATGAAGAAGGAGAAAATGCATTACTCAAGAAACTAATAATAAAGGAAGGAAACCCGAAAATAATTATGATGGTGCTGGAACGACAAGAAATTAGATTCACCGACAACTTCAAAGAATCAAAAAGAATTGGAAACAGAAAAACAGAGCTAATCGACTTCGTAAAAAATTGGCAAGCCGCTAAAACAATGGTACAAGAAGAAAGAAAACCTCTGGATGAATTAATCAAAGCAAGAGATAAAGCAATAACGGCATACAAAGCACTGATAAGGAAAATCAATGTCGAGGACGACATTTGTGCGAACACCGGGGAAGAGAAGACAGACAAGGATGACGAAGACAAGGATCAAAATGACCAAAACAAGAAAAAGAACCAAGAAACGAAAAGAGAAAACGAGGAACGAAACAAAAACAGGGTTAACAACAACAAAAACAACAAAAATAATAAAAACGAAAACAAAAACTCGAATTATGGAAAACGAACCGTATGTCTACCAGAAACAGAAGTAAATTGGAAAAATAATATCCTAGCAATATCTATCGTCCTAACAACGTGGAAATTAACAGTAGCCCAGTACCGACTGAGCGATAACCGAAGAGACAGAGAGGATATAATAATGAACATCAACTATCTAAGGATAACAAACATCAGTGGGCAAGCAATAAACCAAGTGTGCATAACAAGAATCGAACGTAACTGGATAGGAAATAAAATATGCGAAAAGGAAATAACAAATCTAGGAGATCCTATATATATAAAAGGAATAAAAGCCCTACGACGATATCGAATATGCATCTACAGAGACAAGAAACGCACAAGATGCGTAATGAGAAAATCGCTAGGGAATCCAACGAGCAAAAGTACGCAGCCAACGACAAAAATAATAATGAGCATAACAAAGGAAACAGTTATAAAACAAGAAACGATGGTAATCGATTACAACAAAAAGCAAATGAAACCTTCGGAATGGGAAACAAATAAAATCAGAACCACCAAGGACAACATCGAATTGCTAAAAATATATACCCATCAAGTGAACAAAATATGTATAGCAGAAATCGGTGAGGATGGCAAAGGAACAGGACAATGTCAAGGAATCGCAATAAATCCAGGAGATCAACTATTATTACGAGGATTGAAACCGCAAACTAACTACAGAATCTGCATATTCAGACCAAGAATAAAACACCCAAAATGTACGACGGAAAAGATAGAACCAATAATAAGGAAGACCACAAACAAATGGGCAGTCGGACATGTAACAACAGTAATTGACTTTGACCAACAAGGAATCATCACCGGAGGAAGAAAATTGATAGTCACAAAAAATTTGCAGGTACTACTGAAACGACTATGCCTGAAAGAAATGACAAGCGAGAAAACGAGATGTTACAATGTCAATTCCACGAACTTAAAATAGACCATCGAAAGGAGACAAATCACTTAACTACAAAAACAAGATATTCAGTATGCGTATGGAGAAAACTAAACGTACCGAAGTGCCCTCAACGAGATGAAATCGAAAATAAAACCCATGGAACTAGCACGATGACGTACAAAGAGGAAGAAAAAGACACCACAAAAAGAGAAAACGAAACCAAGGAGAAAGAAGAAGAAAGATACATCTCAGAAGAGCAGATGGAAAAGATACTAGAAGTGATAAAGAAAACCCAAAAGTCAAAAAAGGCACAACAAAGAATCGAAAAGACAACGACAAACGACACGGAAGAAACAAGAAATCTACCATACCTTATACGAACCATTTGGATCATGAGTGGAGTGATAAGTGCAGCCGCAATAGTTGTAGCTCTATGGATACTAAAAACCATCGGAAAACAAAAACAACCAAGGCAAATAAACCAGCCAAGATTAGAGCGATGTAACTATGAATTACAATTACAAGAACGAACGTGGATAACAAAAATAGAAACCAGCAAACAAGGAAACAACTTGAGAAAACAAAAGCGGTGGGAGGAGGTGTTCCAACAGGTGGAAACTCCTCATAAACTTCAACGTGTATAGATAACGGGCATATGAGTGTATATAAATGTATAAAATATATGTATATTAGTATTACAACTACGCTATGTATAATATATAACCCTATATTTTTTTAACATTTAAAATTAGATGAGGAAAGAAATGACAAGTGTAACCATTAAGGAAATGAATCAACACTACAACGAGAATACGAATGAAGGAGCGATAACGGAGATGTGGAAACAACAATGTAACACGTTGACAAACATAGTAAATACGTTACAAGAGCAGTGGGCAGAAAGCCAAGTAGCCTTAAGAGAAGCTCTAAATGCAAATTTCTACCACCTTACAAACGTGGAAGAACAACAGAGGAAAATCAACAGTATGGAGAGAGAAATGGAAATACTAAAAACACAGAATCAGTGGCAAAGAAATGAATTAGAACGATTAACTCAAATAACAGAAGACGAGCAACCGGAAGAATGGACCGAATGGTTACTAAATCACGAAAGGGAAAGACCGGAACCAGACTCATCTAGTAGTGTAGAATAAAAAAGAAGACGAAAGAGTGTAGATACGTGAAAAGTATAAATGTATAAAGTAGAAAGAAAACACAAAAACAAAAATAAAAAAAAAAAAAAAAATCAATGTATAAAGTAGTATAGAAAACAAAAAACCAAAAATACGTAAAAACTCTATGTATAACAGTAAGAAGAAAACAAAAAACTAAATGTATATATTGCAGAAAATGAATCGAGAATCAACGACAACAGAAATAAACGAGATCATCGAAATCACCCGAAAACAACCACAGATAAAAATAGAAGCCAGACTTCGATGTGGTTTGTGCACAGAGTTATTAAAAGAACCACGACAAACGGAATGTGGATGTAGATTATGTACAGAATGTATAATCGGTCTTACATTAAACGGACCAAAACCATGCCCAGATTGCGGAGAAATAGAGATAGAATCCTTAAAAGAACACGCGAAGATCGAGCAACCACAAAAGAGATACTCACAATGAAAATAAACTGTCCAAATCCACCCTGTGAGTGGAAAGGGAAAATCAAGGACGCAAACGATCATATAAACGAATGTGAGTATAAAAGGGAGCCATGCAAACAATGCAAACAACTAATGAACAAAGGCGAAGAAAGACACCACGACGAAACATGCGAAGAAAAAAAGAATAAAATGCGAATACTGCAACAGGACCGAAACGCGGATAAAAATACAAACTGAACATACTAACGTAAAAGATGAAAAAGTGTGCAAATATTTCAGAGGAATATGTCCAAACCAATGCGGAGTAGAAAAAGAAGTAGAACTCAAAGAACATTGGAAAAAATGCAGCAAAAGAAAAATAGAATGTCCTTTAAAGAAATGGGGGTGCGAGGAAAAAACCCTGAACGGAGAGATGTCCCAACATCTACAAATAAAAAGTGAAGAACACACAAAAATCTGGATGACAGCTATAAGCGATAACAAGCAGAAAATCGACGAGATAGAAATCGAAGTGAAGTCCCACAAAATCTTAATGAATGAAATCTTCGACACCAGAGAAGAGTTCGAACTGGCAAGGCAAAAAACGACAGAGACCATACAAGTTATGGAGAAAATGATGAAGGAAATGAAGGAACAGTACGAAAAAATGATGAAATTGATCCCTACCGCGGGAGAATTGCCAGTAACACCATACATATGGAAAATTACGGACTTCACCGAAAAATGGCAGAAAGCAAGAGACGGAACGCAGGTATCAATAACGAGCCCACCGTTCTATTCATGGAAAAATGGATACAAAATGAAATTGAGAGTATATCTAGATGGAGACGGTTTGGGAAAGGGTACACACATATCCGTATTTTTTGCAATAGCTAAAGGAGAATTTGATGAGCTACTACTATGGCCATTTAGCAACAAAACGACGCTAGCAATACTATGTGCAAACGATATATTAGCAGAAACCTACAAGCCTGCAGGAGGGTCATGCCATAATAGACCAACAACAAATGAAGGAACCGCTACCGGAGCACCAAGAATGGCCACACAAGAAGTTATGTGGAGCCACGTAAAGGAAGATACGTTATTTGTAAAAATATCAGTAGAACGAACGGGGGTATGGAAAACGGATTGAGTGTGTTGATCAGTGTAAAGTGTAAATAAGTATAAATATCCATATATGTATATAATGTAAAAGTAGAACCCATAAAACAGTAAAATAACTTTGCTTAAAATTAAAAAAAGACAATAACCACCGCGAACTACAGAAGTTAATTGTAATTTGTAATTATAGAAAAAAAATGAATATCAAAGAAATGAACATTGAAGTGAGAACCGACCTTCCAGTCATGATGATGATGCAAATAATGAACGACAAGACGGGTAAAGCGATACTAATAAAGAACGAGGAGATGGAAGCAATAAATAGAATTAAAGTCGAAACAAGGAAATGCGAAATGATGTGGCAGCAAATATATGATAAACAAGAAAACCAAGAAGACATGAACGCGAAGCAAAGTAACAACGTAATGTGCCGTATAAAAGAAATATACGAGGAAGGAATAGAGCAATTTGAAAAACTGGCGAATAAAAAAGTAGAGCAAAGTATCCAAGAAGAAAAGCGAAGCTACGTACTACAACAAACAGCAACAATCCAAAAAGCCGAAACCGAGAAATTACGAGAAAAGGCAGAATGGTGGGAAAAGAAAACCCACGAAAAGGAAGAGCAATTAATCCAACTAAAAGAAGTACGCAAAAGTAGCCAGGAACAAAATTAGAAGACGAGCTATGGGAAAGTAATGTTAGAATTGGTGAACAAAAACAATAACCAATTGGAAAATGAAGTCCAAAAGTTGAGTAACAGAGTAGCAAAAGAAGCATGGGAAGGTGCAAAAAGACAAACCGCATACCATAGCGAAGTCATAGATGCCGCATATGCGAGATGCCTAACGGAAAGAGAAGACAAAAAGTACGAAAACTCCAAACCCAAGTGGAGGAACAAGAGGCAGAGATAACTCACGAAAAAATGATGGTGGAGTTACTAAACAAAAAGGTGGAAGAACTACAAGACAAGTTGGAAGAGGCAAAGATAGATTACTTTGGAGAGGTGATAGACGCGGCCTACCAACGAAGTCTAACAGACCAAGCCATCCGAAAAAAGAAAGAATTCCACGTCAGATGTGAGGAACAAAAGATAAAATCGACCTTCGGAAGAGTCATGTTGGAACTAAACAGCCAAAAGAATAGTCGACTAGAGGAGGAAGTAGAGGAATTGAGCCAAAGACTGCTGAGAAAGATGGATGAGTTGGAAAGAATGCGCGCAAAATACCTCAGCCAAGTGGCAAGATCCGCGTACTACCAATGCCGAGTCGAGAGTGCTGGAAAACGAAACGAGGAACTCCAAGCTCAAATCGAACAAGTAGGGAGCGTGCAAATAAGAGTTCGAGAAGAACTAGAACGCACTAAGAAAGAACAAGTTCTACAAATAACCGAATGGTCAAATGCGATGGACAGAGACGAGAAAATAATAAAGGGACTAAAGAAACAGGCGAAAACCTGGAAACAAAAATATCAAGTAGTGACACAAGAATTAAAGGAGCTACCACAGAAATGGACACCTCTCGACGATTGGAAAATGTGGGAGCAGATAGAGGACCAAAGAGAGGAAATCCGAGATCTGCAAGCAAAATTAAACCTACAAGAAAGGAGGGAGGAGAACCTCAGAAAATTCACCACCGTGAAGGTCAACCAATTAACAAAAACACAAAACATGGTGAGGAAGGTAACCGAAGACAAGGAACAAAGTGACTTACAAGTCGAAATAGAGAGGCAGAGGTTAAATTACGCTGAAGGAGATGTAAATGGGTATAAAGCTATGTGCGAACAAAGGGATCTCGCACTACATCGCCAGAAAGCATTACGCAATAGCGAAAAGGAAGCCTTCGAAGGAAAAGTAAAAGAGATGGAAACGGAAATTGAGAGATTAAAAATCCGAGAGAATACGACAATGCTGGAAGCAGAGGTGGAAGACCTAATGGAAGAGATCAACCAATTGTCATATTTATTGGATGAGGAACTGTGTACCTCAAGAACGTTACAGGCGAGAATCAATGAGTTTATGAATGCACCTCAAATGGTATGGTTACCATTAATCCCTATGCCACAACCTCAGATCACACCAAGTAATGAAGGGTGTGGAGGAATTCAAGAAACGTATGTATAAAGAGGGAGCGGGTGTAGCATGTAAATAAAAATTGTGAATAAAAAGTGTAGATAAAAAACTAGTACTATATAAACAGAAAATTTAGAAAACCAAAAAACCCATAAAAAGATAAAACAAACAAAAACCCATAAAAAATCAAAAATAACAAAATAACAAAAAAATGATGTATATAAAATTGTAGAAAATGAGCGAACAAATGAACGAAACAACGATGGAGGTAGATGCCAGCGAGACCACCAATAAGAAAGATGTATATAAACCAATAAAAATTGAGGTGGGAAACGAGGATCAAATACCAAGAGAATGTAAAATCGAAGAGTCGACAGAAAATGAAAATAAAGAGCAAGAGGAGATGATAGAAAATATGAGAATAGCAATAGAGCAACAACGTCAGGAGATAGACCGTATCACAAACCAATGGTTTCAATCGAGAAACCTGATAAAGACACTGAAAAGGGAATTTCAAGTATCAAATATAAAACAACGAGAATTAAAGGAGGAAAATAGATCCTTAAACCAAAAACTAAAACTGAATCGGGAATGGGAACAAAAAGTAGAGGAACTGAAAAGCGAACTATCAAATAAATGGGCAAACCATGTACTGGAAGATTATTGGAAAAAAGAAGCCCAAAGAATCAAAAAGAAATACTATAAAATGAAAAGACTAAACCGAGCATATAAGAAACTCGAAACGTACGCAGAAAAACAATATCAGAAATTACAATATCACGAACAGCAGATACAAGCGTTGGGAGACATTAACGAGAAACAGAAGGATGTAATCGAAAGTAAAGATAAAATTATTGCGATAATTCCCGAGATAAGAAGTCGCCTCCTGATAGCAGAAACGTTGATAATAAGCATGCCTGAAATAGACGATAAAAATTAAAGCGAAAACTCCTATTGTAAATAAAAATGTAGAAAGACATTAATCGAATGAATAAATGTATAGAAAGATGATGCAATGGCTCAGAATCATATCCCTAATAACCATTCCCCTTGTCATCAATTCAATCTTACACCCCAAGATAACCTCATTAAGAGACAATCGAAGACAGATGCGTGACCAAACAGAAGCCCTCAGAAGAATAAAAATAATGAAAATCGAACTCAGACTAACCAGAAATCAAAACTTAATGAAACCCTCTTGCAAAGATATCAATACCCAACTGCTGCAACAAATAATCCAATTGAGTCATCTCGAAGAAATCCTAACATTAACAACTTCTACTCCACCCCACCAAATCACAGAAAACCCAAAACCAAACAACTTCGAAATATCCCTAATAAGCCTGGCAGTCGTCGAGACCAGCGCCATCCTAATAATCTTATCTATCATCCTAATTATAAAAACTTATCGAAAATCAAAAATACGAAGAAAGCACCAAGCAAGACAAAACCAAAACCAAACCATCCAGTTTACGAGAACTCAAACAAAGAATCTTCATTACCTCAACCTTCCAGAAACCAACCCCCTCAATCAAAAAGAAACAATCAGAAACCTACCAATACAAGCAAATCAAGATGTCATTCGTGATCCGAGCCAGTAACAGTGAATATAGACCTGTATATATATATACATATATGTGTGTGGATAACTATTAATAACGATATTTTGAAAACAATTATTCGAGAAACTGCATGATGTAAATAAGACCAATCACCTTATGTGATCTCTTTCCGTAAGTTGTAAATTGACCTTACTCTGTCCTATTAATATATGAAAGCAATATTTATTTTTGTTTTGGGTGTTATAAGTATATGAATGTGTCGGCCAAATAGATAATAATTTGGACCGAGAAATTGCGGGGCGCAATTTAAACGGCCCCGGGAGTGGTTTGTTGGGCTATAAGCCACCATTAAAACAAAACAAAATGACTAGAAAAAGTCATGTCGAAAAATTGTGAGAATGGCTATTTGTAATACAAGCACGCACCGCAAACAGAAATTCAAAATATAATAAAAACATTAAATAAAACAAAATAAAAAATAACATAATTAATTAAAACAAATAATTAATAAATTTTGCACGAAAAATACATGGGAAAATAAAGTGAAAATACAAAACCGCCAAAACCTTACAAAATAAGGTTTAGAAAATACACAGGCGGAGGAGGCGACCAGAATAAGAATCAGCAAAAAATAAAAATGAAAATTTAATAAAATTAATATTAAAAAAATTAAGAAAAATAAATAACAAAAGAGAAAAATATAAAATTAAATAAAAGCCATCAAAAAACCAGAAAAAATGGCCAAAAAAGATTCGAAATTAGCTGATTGGTCGCACACACGCACGAAAACAGTATAAATACAATAGCCATTGTCACAATTATTAACCTTTAAAAATTTTTATCTCATTTTGAAATTTTGAAATTCGCACTAGGTAATTTTTGTTTATTGTACTTTCATGTTGAATAGAATTTTTGATATGCATTTTAATTGTTTTCTTTATCATGGATGGCCGCGATACTTTTTAGTATCTGCGACAGGTCCCCCTAAATTTAATTCTATATATTAATTAATTGTGGAGAATGGCAAAGTAATATTCGATTCCGGCCGTTAAGTTGGCAGGATGTCGACGTGTTACTTAGTCACAAACCACCCTTCGGTGTCTGCCTAGTCTGGTCAGGTCTCGTTACACTGATCACGGGGTAGGACACCGTCGTAATTCACCGAGGCGGCCATTTTCAATGTTGGTCGGAGCGGTACGAGTAAAATGCGGGTAGATCGACATACCTAGGGGGTTGACATTGGTAAGATGTCTAAGTAGGGATATAATAATTTTTTTTATTTTAAAAATGCCTGTCGAGAAGTCGATTTTAACAAGGGGACGACTAGGGTTAAGTATAGGAATAAATGCATAACACGATAAACAAAAATGAATTTAATAAAACGAAAAGATTTAAAAATATTTTAACGTGAATCGAAATGACCCGAGCATTAGTATTTTTCATTTTTCTCTTTACCGAATTATTGTCCGCAGACCAACAATAGGTGTTTACGCGAAAATCGGCATTGTAGAAATTAATATTAAATATGAGTTTGGTGTAGGAATGTGTGATGTGGTTTTCTAATTAATTATTCCTTTTATTATTCTTATTTTCTTCTACTGAATTATTCTCCCTCATGTTTGTTTACAAATTTTTTTTTAAAAGATCTTCGACAACATGCAACCAGGCTATAAAATCCCGAAAATTACGTCGCCGAGGACGGAAAAAGCTAACCTATCAATTCCTAATAACGATGACAAATCTCACCAGGAATGCCGAAGAAAATATAATCGGTTGGTCATAGAGCACGAACGCACGCTCGGTACGTGGTTCGCCCCCGAGGCTGTGAAAGCCCTCCACAACCAAATTCACCGACTCACCAGGTGTCGTGAAGATCTCATTGCCGAGAATCGAGCGCAACGGATCGTAATCAACAACCAGAGTGCCGTTCTAACCGCCTCTTTCAATGAGACGGAACTGAAAAAACGATTGGCCGGCCGCGATCTGGCGATTAAACTGAACATAATTCCGGCAGAACACGTACCCGAAACGGCCACAGCTGGCCCTCCACAAATGCCGAAACTTAGCAAGAAACATAACCCCAGTAAAAACCGGCGTCGCCGTGAACGACGTCGGGCTGAGGGAGTCACCCTGCTAAAAAATGCAGCCCAGACACTGGAAGAAGCGGCGATGCTAGTCGCCGAACAACAGGCACAACTAGCGAAAGATGCCGAAAAACTGTCAGAAACGATTGAATCCGGAAAAGTTGCCACCCAAACCTGTGCCGGCGAACCGGACAAAAATCACAAGCCGGCTACTTCAATCAGTTATTGGACGGACGAATTTGGGGACGAACTCTGTCACTCGGTTCCCCAAGTCGGATCCAATGAACTAAGAATCAATAGGAAACGAAGCTTTCCTGTCGACATCGACGAATAAAAGCCGATTCTTGCAGATGACCAAGTTTCGCGTCGACGAACTGATTGACAGTTATTTATGTCCAATTATATTCTATTTTTATTTTTCGTTTATTTTCTTTTGTTGTTATAAATGTAAAATAGAACTTTTATTTGTTAAATTTCTTAAATAATGTTTTGATACGTTTGGCATAGATGAGAAAAAGATGTATGAAGGTTTGCCTGAACATAACATAAGAGTGGTGAAGCTTGATGTATGTGAATAAGATGATTGGAAAGTTGTATTTAATTTAAAATAATGAAAATCGAAATAACTATGATTATTGAAAGATTGATTTTAAACCTTTAAAAAAGGGGATGTGTTGCAAACGAAAGTTTAAATATGAATAAGGGAAAAATTGTGGATGCTAATGTGAGTTTATTTTTCTTTAAAAACGCTTAGGAGATCTTCTCCACCTTAAAAACAGCTGATTTAACAGCAAATAGCAATTAAATGTTTAATAATTTAAATTTTTGCCAATTACTCAAGGAAAAGATTTTCCAAATTAAAACAAAACTCGAGGTTAGCGATAGTTTTTCACATTTTAATAATTAATTCAGCAATAAATCGGAAATTTTAGCTAATTTAAGGATCAGAATTTTTCAAAAGCTATTAATCCAATTTTCCTTTGGAAAATATTCTATATTTTAGAAGTAAAATTTAAATTACTAATTATTTAAATTTAATGCAAATCAAACTTACCGGACCAAGGATAAATAAGTAGCCAGCGTGCAAATGAGTATATTTCTGGCAGTAAAGGTGTACGAATACTTACTAACGGGTAAAACGAGACCACAATGGGGAAACTGATGCGGACGCATACATATAATCGATGATAACCGACGGGAAAGTGTGTACCAATATTGAAGGAAATAGACAGGTGAAATAGACGTAAGTCCTTCTATCGGCCGTCAGGAACCCGAAAGCGAGATTATCACAAGGAGTAGTCTTTGAAACGGGGCTCACCTGCTTGTGGACTCTCGGCTGCTGTATACAGTACCAACATGGGCTTGCTCATGGGTATACAGTGGTGATGTCAAAATTGTGGGGCGTCTGGGAGAGAAACCCTAGAAAGTCAAAAGTGATTGAGGAAGCGAAGTTAATGAATGCGTATCGATTAAAACAAAATTAGTTCTACCCAGTACGCCAACAATATATAAGAATTAAATAAATTATGTTGAATTGAAACGGAAAATATGGGCAGAACGCTGCGCAAATTTTTGGAAATAGTTACAACATTTATTATAAAAACTGTAAAATAAGGGTGGAACACTGCTCAAATTTTCCGAATTAATTCAAATACTTAACAAAAATAGTAAGGTAAAAATGGAACGCGTAAAATAAGGGCGGAACGCTACTCAAAATTTTCGAATCAACAAAAATACTTTATCGAAAACCTGAAAATACAAAGATGGATTACGGCTAAATCTTTATATAAGAAAAATATTTTATAAAGCTGAGAAATAAGGACGAATCGCTACACAAAAAACTGTTAATAATAATGATAATAGCAAGGATAATGGTAATTATAATTATAATAATAATAATAATAATAATAATAATAATAATAATAATAATAATAATAATAATAATAATAATAATAATAATTGTAATTATAGTAATAAGAATAATAGTAGTAATAATAAGACATTTAACGGTAATTATAGTAATAAGAATAATAATAAAGGTAATAGTAGTAACAATTAATAAAGGTAATACATATAATAGTATCAATGATAATGCTAGTATCAATAATAGAGAACATTGTAGATTTAATAGAGATAAGGGTAAGAGAGCTAGTGGGTGAATATTTAACATAACAAAGGGTCACCAATTTGGACAACAATAAGAAGGACCATGGGAATAGACGTAATGATAAATGATGTGAAAGTATAGGTTAACAATTGAAGGAGATAGAAGATCAATGGGACCTAAAAAACGAAATCGAGCACAGGCCTTCTATCGGCAGCTCGTTGGACCCATAGATCGTTCGGTCAATTATAGCATTAGCAATAGCGCTCACTTTTTGCGGACGATCTACCCACTCGAACACAGTTCCAACGTTGCTAAGCAACGGCTGCCAAGTGGTAAGCGAAAGAATATTTTTTATGGGGTTGTCTGGGTAACAACCATATAGTTTCAAAATATCAACACCCAGAAACTAATAATAAAGCACGGTAAATGTGCAAATGTAGGATTACTGATATGCCGTTCAAGGTATTGGTCAATGTCATCGGCGGTAAACCACACTTTTGGATCACGAAGTTTAGTATTTTTTAATTTAGTGCATTCTGCATCAGTTTCTTCAGAGATTGTGGCAGATTCTAAGACTGATGCATGTACCTTCACTTAGACATTGCCTTTGACACTTTTCGATTTTGTCTAGTCATCATTTTTTTATTTTCTGTAATTTTCAATTACAAAGAGATACAGTTTCCTCGTCAATATCAACAGGTAAAACTACTTTTTTTCGATATTTGTTACGTTAGAACTACTTTTTTTATTAAAGTTATCAATTTTATCAGTGAGTTCGGCAGAGTTAACTTGTTCTTCATAAGTTATCAAATTTTCAAGAGATTCAATGAGATCAAAAATAACCAAGCTCATTTCCTTGGTACAGTTTATCCGACATTTCATTGATATCTGAAAGTCGTCTCTATTTTTAAGTAGAAATTTTTTCTTATCTCTAATAACAAAATACAATAATCTTTTTGCCGTAACTGTGACATTATCGTCTCTTTCAGGAAGAAAATCATTGATGTAAGTAGGAGCGAGTCTATCATACTCAATCGGTTAGTCTTTTTCGAAATTATTTTATTAAATAAATTAAATAAATTATTTATTCTATTAATTGTAAGGGTTGAAATTATATTTTTTAACTTATCAATTTCGCCATTAAGTAACCACTATTTATATTTATTTAGTTTTTCATGAGAACTTAATTTAAAATAGTGAGTAGAAGGAATTTGATCAGATAATTCAGACCCCCATATTTCAAGAGTATCAATTATCAACGAATTGCATTTTTCACTATCAATAATAGAATGTAATAGTAAAACATTACGGAAATAATTTAAAACATAAGTACCATAAGTTATGTTACTAAAATATTTTATATTACCCTTTAAGTTTAAATAATTTAGGTGGAAAATTATTTCAACAATTTTATTTGAAGAAGCAGGTAATGAAATAAGCCTCTCAAGTTCTATATAGTTTTTAGATATCTTAAATAAGTCGAATAATCCAAGATTAAACATAACGTCAAAAGCATTGCTTAAATCGGGTTCTATTTTATTTGATTTTTGATTTTTAATGAATTTACCACCAGAAAATGAAATTTCATTTGGAAATTCTTTATTTAACTTTTGATAGAGTTTGAATTAAACAAAGGAAATTATGAATTTAAGTATAAATCGTAATTATAACTATTTTGTTTGCTCTACCGAAAAGTCAGAATGCTCACAGCGATATCAATTATTAAGCGGCAAACCAAAATGGCATCATCAATTAAAATTGTGCCACAACGCCGTGTTGTAATAGCACTGTGAAACTAAGAATTCTAGCAGTCAGGTGGGGGGGGGGGGAATTTATGATCAATTGCAGAAATTCTATAAATGATTCCCTCAAAATAAACTCTACATGTCGGAAAACTAAATTATCAAATGTTTCACATCAAATATCTTGATTTGTCCGGTTGAGGTTTGCTAGGAGGGCAGCCGAGAGCGGAAACCACACAGGAATTGAAGCAACTTTATCTCATGTTATCGGAGCTCAATTAAAACCTGCCTTTTCTTGCTGAATGTGCTCGGCAATGTTGTTGCAATGGATATTATTCATCACTGAGAAATCGCATTTTCTCCTTTATCTTACACATTAGCCCGTGCAAATTCATATTGACAGAGCTTTTAGCGCCTGAAATTCATCCGCAAAATGAAATGATGGGATTTATTTGTATGAATTTCATTTCCAGATGTCTGACAACAGCCGAGGCCGCAAAGATCTTTGTGGTAGCCAATCAGAATATAAATAATCATTATTCCAAGTGCAAGCCTTAATGATAACCCGTAAATATTATGGATAAAATGATATGCCAGTTACAGCTGGATGCCGACGGCAGATAAATGCCAAGGAGAAAGCGTGAACATATACAAGGAGCGCCACGCGGTAACTCATAATGCCAACTAGTAAGCGATCTCGGCCGGGCTGAAGGTCACTGAGTATGTTTCCTATGCCGAATTCAGCAGCTACATTCGTGTTTATCCTACATTTCCTTTTGTCAAATTATTTATTATTTCTCCTTAATCTGATTCTGCTGCGATTGGATGAAATAATTATTCATAAATATCATATCAAATTATACAAATTATATTAATTTCAAAGTAAACTTGGCTCAAAACTGATCACGTAAAAAAAAATTATTTTGGTCATTTATTTAATTGACATTCTGGCTGCTGACAGTCATGCTTGGTCAGATTTGTGAGCAATATAAATGCGGCCACAGCAACGGCAACGCCGCACAAATCGCATATAAATAGTGATCATATTCACCATAAAATAAAGGGCAACTGAATATATCTGTTGCTATTAATAGTATAATGTAAATGTCAATTAAGTCTCAATTCTCTGTTGCTAATTAAGTATCGTAGGCGTTAATATTAACTTTAAACTTAATATTAAATGTAAAGTTTAATATTAATATAAAACTTAAATTGTCAAATTTCAATTGGTCAGTTATAAATCAATAGCAAATCATTATTATTGACAAACTAAAATATAAAAATACGCCATAAATCAATATCAAACCAATATCAAATGTTGCTATTATTTAAATTTCAATTTCTACGTTATTAAGTATTAATAGCATTAAATTAAACTTTAAAGTTAAACTTTTTTATTCTTCATCTGTAGCTGTGCTCAATGGCTCACTGATAAATTTCATTAAATTAAATTTCTAGTTTACGAAATCTAAATTTCATAAAATGATTTTAATAAATATTTAGTAAATATGTAAAAAAAGTCAACATTTATTACTAATTTCATCATTTTGGTCATGCTTGGTCAGATTAATAGGCGGCAGACAAAATTTTTGTCTGATATCATAATTGGTCAGATTTGTGAACAATATAAGTGCGATCACAGCAACGGCAGCGCTGCACAAATCGCATATAAATATTGATCAAATTCACCATAAAAAACATTCCAAATAATTATTTATTTTAATTTTTATTCAATTAAAAGATTTATTGAATTTGTAACAATTGAACTGCTAATGAGGATTTGTATAATGAATTTGATTGCGGTTTCATCAGCAATTTTCTGCTTGGCATTTCATTTATCCGCAGCCGTGAAATATTTGGGTAAATTTCGGCATTTGTTTTAGCATTTATTGGCTTGCAATGGCAATATTTAGCTGTCAACCAATCAAATTGCAGAATCGGCGCCAATTTGACCAATTCTTGCGGGTTTATTATCGATGTTAAAGGTGATATTAATGAGGATATCCGTTGCCAATTGCATTTCAATACATCCAATGCAACTGTGGAATTCTCCAATCAAATCATTTATATCAACGGGCTAGCATCACCAAAATGTCCCTATTTCAGCTTATACCTTATCACCTCATTGGGGACATTTTCAGTATTATTTGATTGGAATGCGAGATGTAATTGAGATTTCCGTTTATTAAGCTTGCTACAACTTGTGGCGGTCACATTGACCCGGTCAATAAGACAATTAAATCATTTATTAGTGCTGAACTGTTTTATGATCTGCAAGGCTTGATTAGTAGAAATGAATCCCGATTGCAAATGAGTTTGACAATTCTCAGTGAGATATTTGATAATTTATTATTGTAATGATCCGCATTGATATCAGATCCAGATCCAAATGCTTGTGCAGATCCGGGTAAATATTTACATAAATGATATTTCAGCTAGAATAATTTCTCCCAGCTCTGACTGCGCCTGCTGCTGGCTAACTGATTATTAATTCGCCTCGTTTTCCAAAAATCTCAATTAATTCTTGCTTGCCAAATTTTATACTCCTGCTGAATGATTGGTAACTCAATTTTATTTCCGCTGATCTTAAAGAAAATCGTAGAGTAATCTTAAAACACTGCCTGTCAACTTTTTAAAATATTATCCGATGGAAAATTAAAAGTTAAGATCGACATAAAATTTTTTTTGAAAATATATAAACATTTAAATTTGAATTTAAAAATATCTAGAAAAATCAATATTCACCATTGGAAATTTACACATGTTTTCCTAAGACAAAAAGCCAAAATACGAATTAGAGTCTGATTATTAGACGATAGAGATCATTAAAAAAAATTTTGACTGGGTTGAAGAAGGAAAAAATGGTTTAGAAATTGTATTTTCGTATAGAAATATCGAATCAAAATATTTTACATAGATTTATAGACATTTATTACTTTTCTCCGAAAACTGAAGTTTTATTGCAGTTGCTGGTGATTTTAGTTTTTCCAGAAATTGGTTTTTTTAATTGCAAAATCGGGGATTTAATTATCAATAAATACCCATTTTTTAAATTATTTTTACACCTACCAAAGTAAAAATTTTTATTCACTTTCTACCCAAATTTTAAAGTTTTATTTACCAAATAACAAACAATTATTCATTTTATCAAAGTTTCATATAATTCAAGAAATAAAAAATCAATGTCAAATTGATAAAATTTAATCGATAAATTTACGTAGTTAGTTAATTTGGATGCATGGAACTGCTACATCTGAAAATGGTTTACAACTACAGGTTATATTCCCTAAATTCACATTGTGTATTCACCCTGAATAAGAAACATATTACTACTCGATTTAACACATGAAAGCTTGTTACAATATTTTAATTTTGTTAGGTGAATATAAAGTTTTTTTGGGTAGAAAGTGTTATGCCCGATCAAATATATATTAATAATAATAATAATAATATTAATAATAATTATAATTATAATAATAATAATAATAATAAAATAAGTAATGGTTAAAACTTTACTTATAAAAATAAGTAATAGAATAAAAATTAAAAAATATTAATAATTAAAACACTACTTATTTTTTATAAGTAGTAATTTTAAATTTAAAATTTTTAAAAATAATATGACTTTGAGAAATTTTGAATGACCTTGAGAAGTTTTTTGATGAGTTTCAATGACCTTGAGAAATTATTATGACTCATTGAATGACCTTGAATGAGTCATGGTCTTTGTTTCAATGACCTCGGATGAGTCATGGTCTTTGTCTTAAAATATTTTGTACTTTTAGACTTAGAAAAAAACGTTTTATTCCCCCGGGGGTTGATCTAGCGGTGACACATCCCAAATAATTATTACTAAAACATATTACTACTCGATTTAACACATGAAAGCTTGTTACAATATTTTAATTTTGGTAGAAGGTGAATAAGAAATTTTATTTGGGTAGAAAATGAATAAAAAAAATTTTTTGGGTAGAAAATTAATAAAATCTTTATTTTGGGTAGAAAGTGTTATGCCCCGATCAAATATAATATTTAATCTTAGTAATTACGTAATTGTTACTTTTTCTTATTTTGATAAGTTTTAGTTTTGTATTTAGTATTTCTCTACCAATTACACACACACACACACGGGCATTGCAATCTACTAGTGTTTCTCTCGCGGGATTTCTCGTTCCCGATTCAACGGGAAATCCACCAACATATATATATATATATATATATTCCCGATGTCCCGTGAAAAAAATTCAATTCCCGGGATTATTTTAAACATTTATTTTGCTTAACCTTAGATGAATGGACAAGCAGCCGTAATCGTAGATACATGAATATCAATGTTATGTGCAATGATGGAATATTCGAAAATTTGGGATTAGTAAGAGGGAAGTTGTGGCGCTGAAAAAACGTTAGATATAGTTAATGAGCGGTTAAAGGAATTTAATTTGAATTTATCTACAGATATTAATGTAATCATAACTGATGGAGCTGCCGTTATGGTTAAATTAGCTCCTGCTTTCCTGATTTCCATTTACAATTAAAACTAGCGCCGCGTTAGTCTGTCTTAGAACTCATTTTAAGAACTGTTCTGATAAATAACTTTTTTTTGTTCTATTAGTAATTAAATTTTCTATTGTAATGAAAAAAAGTGAATATTTAAATTTAAATTTTTTTTAATTAGTAGATAGTATAATCCGGGTTTCCCGGTTTTCCCAGGAATATCTTCGAAATATTCTCGTTTCCCGGGATTCCTTATTTGCCGGGAAATGAGAAACCTTTCAATCTACTGAAACAGATCAACAATAACAATAAATGTCTGCAGAATTACTCACATACTTATTATAAATTATGTTTTTTTGCATTCATTTCTATGTCTAAATTTTTGTCTATATATATTTTACTACCGCGCGATCGGATCAAATATTGGGAGGGGGAATCCATCCCATAACACAGGAATAATAAATTCTGAATGAAAGCAGCTCAGAATGAAAATATGACATTTTATTTAGCTGAAACATTACCAAAGAATGCCGCTGTAATCAGGGATAATAATATCCATTCAGCTGGCACATCTGCAACGAGTTGGAATGAGGCTTCCATGAGGATCGGGTTCATTGGTATTGATTGTGATCTGTAAAATGTGAACAACTTTATGTTTAGTTGGAATCACATGCATGGGTTTTGTTGGAACTTTTTTCTATATAAATGTTATGCGCAGGAATCGCGGATAAGATCTGGAGGTCACTAAGGAGCTCAGTAAAAGTAATTATTCAATAATTAAATGATAAAGTCATTCAATATTCACCCAATAATCAATTCAAAATATTAAAATAGAAAAAGATTTATTTCATTCAATTCATGTTGTAGAGATTCAGTAAGAGGAATCGCAATTAATTTCCATTGGGGAATCCTATTGTAGGAAGCCGTTTCTAGGAATCCGGGTTGAATTTGAAAAATTTGTTTAAATTTATAAATTTTTTGAAAACAGTTGAAAGAAAAGATCAGGAAAGGAGAAAGTGAAAAACTTATTAATTTTTGTTTTTAAGTGATCAGGTCCAATTTTAGGTCAAGTTTGTTCATTGTATGAATAAATATTGCGGAAATTAAAATACGATTTATTATTATTTTTTGCTCTAGGCATTTCTTCTAAATTATCTTTTCTTTTCTTCCACTCTCTTACTGGCTTTTCATCGACATCAAATTCACGAGCTGCTGCACAATTGTGGTTAGCTGTTGCAAAACCAACAACTTGAAGTTTAAGCCCAGCATCATATGATGACCAAAACTCATTGTACGGACTTTGATAAACAAAAAAATAAACTGATTCAAACATTAATTTAATTTATTCTGTATATTAATTTACAAATATCAATTAGTAATTGATACATTACATTTATTATCAATTAATAATTAAACAATAATTATTGACCCATCAACTTTCAAAAAAATTAATCCAAGGAAATACACGGATACTATAAATTTGTGGTTAACCCGTGTCATAACCCATGTTATACAAGAGTCAGGTGTACTATATTTATTATTTGAAATTTATAAAACATTTTACATCGTGCATTTAATATGTTAATTTGAAAACACTATTTTAATAATATTTGATATTATTCGTTTTTACAATTATTCAATTTTTTAAATACATAATTACACCCCCATCGTTTAAAAGAATTTAGTCCTTCAATGTTTCTTATTTTCTAGTTGCAATTCATAGCTCCTATTTCACTTGTTCGATTACTTCCGTAGGCTTAAAATATCTGTTATCGTCTAGTTTTAATTTCCCATCTTTCACTATATTTGGAGTTTCTCTCTATTTTGACAAGTTTAGAAGTCACTCTTTATAAACTTCTTTTCCAATACTTTCTTACATGGAGTTTGTCCAATCGTTTTTTGAAATGTTGAATACAACATAAATTTGACATCTAGTAATATATCAACCCAATTTTGACCACTTATAACTTTAATGGATATTATTTGCTTGATTTGATAAATTGATAACATCCATAAATAGTAGTAACTTCCTAACTTTATTTTCTATTGCCAACATATCAATATTTAAACAACGATATGTTTTGTTTTTTATCATAAAGCGTTTTAACATTTATTTTGAGGATATTTTAGCAAGCATGAGTTAGCAATTGAATAGGGAATAATAATACACAATCATTCAATAAATATTTCAAATTTTTAAATTTCATTTGTAAATATTAATTTTTTAATCAAGCAATTTCATCATTCCATAATTTAACTTTAAACTTATTTATGTTCTTTTTGAATTTATTATGATCATTTTATTAAAGTTATTTTTATAATTATTCGCAATAATCCATTGATAATTATAAATCTATAATTAATTGAATATATTTGAGCAATAATTCATCACCATTTATTCATTCTTCTCATATTGCAATCATGAATTTATTATCATAAAATTTCGGGAACAGAGTTCGAAGAAATGAATCTTGTTTCGGTAGGTTTTTTCACTTCTGTTTTGAGTATTGATTTATTAGTAGTGCGTATTACATAACCTATATAACTTAAAATATATATTATATTACTTAAAATAAATTGAGTTTTTACCTAATTTGCAATTTACCAAGAGCACTGGAATCAGAACCTTCAAATGAGGAACTTAAAAAATATGGAAAACATAAGTTTTCCGATAACTTAAGTTAAAAAAAAAAATTTTTATAAAGTATAAAACATTCCAAATCATTAATACCATTGAAAATGGGGAATATTTTTATAAATTTGGGAAATTAACAGAAATTTCCAAAGCATCATAAAATCAAATATTTGGATTTGTCAAAAGGTAAAAAAGATGGCAGCCAAAACAAATTTTCAAGGAACAGAGAAATATTTTATTCGAATTTAGAAACTTTTTAATAATAAATTTTAGTTTTCAATTAATCGAACTTGAATTTATTCGAAAATAATTCGATTAATTTACATAAATTGGGATAAATCCCTAAAATAACCTAAAAAAATTAATTAAAACTAAATAAAGAATAAAAGATGATGAAAAGTATTATTTAAGAGCTTGAATAATGATCTCATAAATATACGAGATCACAATCCAAGCCTTAAAATTTACTTTATTATATAAATTACCTGTCAGCCATTTAAAAATGGCTAATTCATAAACTTAACCATAATTGTAATTGGCTGTTCATTAAAACTTTTATTATAAAAGTTTTTAATGAATTGAATCAGGTGTATAGCCAGTCACAAAATCTCGAGTTTAATAAGCCAATCGGCATTGAATATTGATATATCGGTTGTATGTGCCGTGATCATGAAGCGGTATGGGCCAATGGTAATGAGTTTATCCGTTATTAATCCTGGACTGCATCATCGGCACTATTTGAGCAATAATTCATTACCACTTATTCATTCATCTCATGTTGCAATAATGCATTGATAATTATAAATCAATAATTAATTGAATATATTTGAGCAATAATTCATTACTATTTATTTATTCATCTCATATTGCAATCATGCATTTATTATCATAAATTTACTCATTTAATTTTTTATTATATATTTTATTTTAGCTTCAAATGATGGACGAAACTAAGAATGATTATCCAAAACGTTTGGAAAAGCTAATCGAAGTAAAAGATTTACCTGAAAATGTTCTAATAAGTTTAACTGCCTGAGACAGGGTAAAACAATATTCGTTATAACGTCTTTTGCACACATCATTATTGACTTTTTTCGATTTTCTCTGTTTCCTAGCACTTGTACATCTATTTTTTGTTGCAATTTAAAATTTTTTCAAAGAACTGTTCAAAGTTGGTTGTTAACGTTTTTCGCTCATTTATAATTTTAAATATCAAAAGTGAATTTTATTATAAATTTTATGAAATAATATTTTATATTTTATAATTTATATTTTAACTACTTTTAAATTTACATTGAAAGTAGGAACTAAAAAAACGAAACAACTTCAAAAAAATTATCTACTGAAAAAACTACCGGAACGGCCGTTCCAGCAACAATACACCACTGCTGATCTTAGGTAAAAATTTGTTTCGTTTATCAACAAACAAAAGATATACTCACTAATAGTTTAACATGATAACATACATATACATTTTCAAGTAGTCATCTTTCCCTTCAAAAAAATAAAATCGTTGATCCAAATCAACTATAACCGAACCAGAAGACAAACTTGGTGCTGCTACAGTTTCTTTCATTTTCTTCTTCAGGTCTGCGATTTCTTTCCATCCAAGTGCTATTGCGACATTACCGCGGTGTTTGGCCTGGTGACTGATCTCTGATCACAACGTTGTTTTATCTGTTAACAATCGTGCTTTGCAGTCGAAAATCTGGAGTTTGCAACAGCTCCATCGTGTTTGTCCTTGTTCGGTTTCTCCAGTATTCGTTGTTTCGATGTATGGCTGTTCGCTTTCTAAGTTTTGATGTTCCAAAATTTAATGTTGCCATAATGTATTATTTTTCTGGTTTTTTATTGATTGTTTTTCATTAATTTATCAATAAGCTAATTTATCTGTTGATATTTATAGACTATGTAACTATGAAATTGATAAAATTTAATCGATAAATTTACGTAAAAGTTATTTTCGATAAAGTTACATAAATTCTATCAATCATATGAATCAATTAATAATAAACTAAGTAAATAAATAGTACAACAGAAAATTACCACCTTAAATTAAGTTAATTCCAAAATATTATTAAACAGAACCCAACGTATGAATTTACTCATTAAAGTACGAAAAGTATTGCTGACCACAATAGTCTTGATTTGAGACAGTGCATAGGAGGTATTTGTAGGTTTCATTTGGCAAGAAATCTCATAAGAACCAATACCTGGACCCATTCGACATAAACAGTCTGACTTTGATAATTTCCATTTCCGAACATACTACGACAC
Source organism: Schmidtea mediterranea (assembly GCA_022537955.1). Classification (NCBI taxonomy): domain Eukaryota; kingdom Metazoa; phylum Platyhelminthes; order Tricladida; family Dugesiidae; genus Schmidtea; species Schmidtea mediterranea. The sequence goes on from CM039680.1 coordinate 14,594,034, forward strand.
CATACTGAGGAGACATCTAACCAGCCCGCCAGGAAAACCCAGAATCCAATATTGCCGACTAGTAATGGATGAAATCATATACAAGAGATGTAATAATTAACGAGACGAAGAGTGCCAATAATAACTTCTTAGGGAAAGGTAGAACCACTAAATCGCGAAAATTATCGACGATCGATTTTATTTTATTTTGGTAGCCATTTGTCGTGATGTAACGGAATTTCAAACTCATAAATAAGGCCCCCGGAGAGAGAAGGAATGTGACATTTTGGGAAATATCACGATAAATAACTTAAAGAAAATCGATGAACAGCGTGTCGATAACTGGTGAGGAATAAACCATCAGCTGTTAAGGGAGTGTGTACAGATCACCAATTTCTACATCAGCAGACACACACTCCCATATAAGAAGTGGCACGAGGGAGGATTAGTTCATTTTATTGCATTAATTATCATGTCCCGAATGCTCCAGCAGAATTCAAGGAAACGTCAGCAATGCAATAATTCCAGTCACGCGAGCACCAGTGGACCTCCTCATGCAGGTAAATTTCCGAACTTTCGTTATTTAATTTAATGTATCTTCCGAGCCTTAGCCACATGACCCAATCAGTGAACCGTCCCGGACACAGACACTAACCGAATCAAGACTCGAAGATAATATTTGCTAGACTTAATAAATTTGCTAGTTTACTCAGACAATCTGTTTTTGATGAATATTTCCCTATCATGAGTTAATTAAAATAAAACGAAAACAAGTTGCGGACTTACAGGCCGATCAATGCTTAAGCCACCAACCGCGATTTAAATAACCAATGAATATTTGCAATGCGTTGGTAGTAGTCGGAGTCCTACCCTGTAGGTCGTCGATGATGCCGGATATATTTTAATCTGAATTCGAGATTTGATGTTTTTACAATTCCAACGGAGACGAGTAAAAAAAAATTAAAGTAACCTACTGTCATAATTAAAGTCCATCTATTAAACCATAAGCATGAGTAACCATTATGTATTGATTATTAATAATTTACAAGTATATTTGATAACTAGGGAACTTTGAATAAAATTATCTAAATAAAAATTGTAAAATGAGTTCAAACCCAAATCGACATTGATTATTTAATAATTTACACGTGTACCGACTTGATGAATGAAGGACTTTGAATAAAATTAACTAAATGGAAAATTATAAAAATCAATTCAGACCCAAACCGATACTAACTGTTAGTAATTTAATTTACAAGTAGTTTGGCTTTGTTAAACGAAAAATTTGGAGTAATATTATCGATAAAAAATCCGAACATCATTTTAAAATCCAATTATTCATTAGTTATTTGCAAATCATAAATATGTGGGACGCGGGATTTTCCATCTCTTCGGTTCGCGAAACCCGACCTGGCACCCAGGGAGACTCCGACGAAGTGTATCTCCCATACGTAGCAATTAAAAGAGAGCCCGGAAAAAATCCGACGAGGGAGATGCGAGGACAGGCACAGTACCTACTGGCGCGCCTTGAAAGACACCAAGCCGAGACAAATCGGCAAGTAGAGTAGGCAAAGCGATATCTGCAAAGGATCTACGAAAATATTGCGGCCGGCAGGATACCCAGCACCGACGGATATGCCCCGCAATACAATGTTTCCTATGAGTTGGACGACCCCAAGCATGACCGACATGAACGTGGTAGTCCCACGGTACATTCTGCCGAGAGAGATGAGGGAGGAAGATAGAGCTACAGAAATTCGCCGCGAACATTTATATGCGAGGGAAAGATACATCAAAAAGAGGAGATAAGCATATGATGAACTTGATGAACGTGCATGAATTTTAATGGAATGTTTAAAATAAAGCTGTTTGTCTTCACGTGTCGGACACCTTACGATAAATTTTATGCTTAAATATTGCTTTATATGATCAGCCTTTCGGAGGATAAGAGATAGGGATTTTCTGACGACCCATTAATAAGTTAGGAAATGATTAATTCCTTATAGTCGTAGAACCGATTTTATGCAATCTTATTTTATTTCAGAAATGAATTTTCGTCAACCACCCATCCTTCAAAGGGAGTTAGACAAGGCCCAGGAAGTCAAACGGGAACTACAACAACAGCTCCTACAACTTACCCCGGAGATCCAGCAGATCAAAGGAACCTGGATCGAACCAAAAAGGGTGAAGATTGTCTATCAGAAAATGGAGGCATCACAAAAGGGGTGGGCCGGGGAACGACAACTGACGCAAAACCTAAAAACTCAAATCAAAGGTCTGAAAAGCGCCCAGTTGGCGTGACAAGAAGGGGCAGCGGAAACTAATCCGCTGGTCTTCGCCCCGGCACAGTTGGTTTACCGAGACACGATAGTTCCGGCAACACCCAAGGACAGACCCAACAAGCACCGGCCAGGAAGAGCTGAGTGCGCAAAACGTCGGGCGGCTCAAAGTTGCCGAACTTAATCTAAATTTGAGAACATATTGTGTTCTTTAATAAATGATATAATTAATAGTTCGAGGTGTTATCTGACCCAACTCAATCGACAGATCCGAAGTGTAAGTCTGTGGCAATCTATCGGCAACTCGTTGAACCCATGGATCGTTCGGTAAATTATAGCTATAGTAATAGCGCTCACTTTTTGCAGATGATCTACCCACTCGAGCACAGTTCCAACGTTGCTTAGCAACGGGTGCCGAGTGGTAAGCAAAAGATATTTGTATTGGGTTGTCTGGGTAACAACCATATAGTTTCAAAATATCAACACCCAGAAATCCACCATACAAATTTGGGGGCTCAGCCGGGAAGAAAGCTTCGTTATTGGGAAAAATCAACACAACCAAGTTAAGAAATAACAAAGAGTTTGTTAGCGAACCTCAGTCGGGATTGAAAATGATTTTCTTGGCAAAACAATCAAAGAAAATATGAAGTAGATGCCTAATTATCAAACAGGAAATGTCGGGACGACATTTTGCCGAACACCGGAGAGATAAAAAAAAATAGAGTCTCATATAGAACGATGAAAAACGACCAACTTGACTACAAAATAAAGAAAACATGTTAATGAAACAAATTGCTAGCCACCAAGTGCAAATTTAAGGCCTCAGCCGGGATTGAAGCTTCGTTATCTGGAAAGATCAACACCAAAATTAAGAAATAACAGAGAATTTGTGCACCCTCAGCCAGGATTGAAATGATTTATGTGCCAAACAACCAAGGAAAACTGAAACAGATGTTTAGTTATTAAACGGGATAGCAATGACTTTCTTGTACAAACGCAAGAAAAGGAACAAGATAGATGGAAAACGATCGATTAACTACGAGACAATAAATAATGGAAAACGATTGACCCAACTAAAAAAGTTCAAGAAACCATTACGAACATTTCATAAACCTCATTCATAAAATCATCTTAATCACAATTCATGTAATTCATAGCACTTCGTAAATTCGCATAGTAGCAATCATGTAGTTCATGAATTCGCATAGTAACATTCATATAAAATCATCGTGACCATAATTCATAGGACGTTAACTCATGACACTTCATAAATTCAAACAACGACAAACAAATAAATCAACACGCACATAACATTTGAGAATTAACATGATTGGGCAGGACACTTACCAGTATCTGATAGTACAGTACGCAGTTAAGGTGCCAACAAAAAAAATAAAGCAAGTTGAGAGAAAACAGATAATCAGAACGACAACACACACAACTCACAAGTAAACGACACATAATTAAAGGGTAAATCTCGGGATAAATAAAATGGGGTAATTAGAGGGATTAAAGATAAACAATGAAAATGAACAAGACTCAAATGAAGGGAAACCAGTAAAACCAAGGGAGTAAATAGACGTTAATAGGATAAATTTGAATGAGTATTTATAAATTAGTATAATAACTATTTAATTAGTGTTTTATAAATAGATGTTATAAAATAAATATGCATTGTTCGTGAGTAACTAAGTGTTAATAAAAGTGATCAAACAATGATAAATAAAAACAAATTGAATATATGAAAGCCGAATCAAGGAAAAATTAAAACACATGCACAAAGACACAAAGCATTAGACGGAAAGAAAGGCGTAACCGGTCAAATGCGCTATACAAAAGACGCCATGGATTGAGAGTCAGTGTGAGGCTTCAAGCTCGTCCATTGGTCGAGTCACCCAACAAGGCACTGATGAAACTCAACTCCGATTAGATATTAAAGATGAGATATGATTACGATTAGATATTAAAGATGAGATATGATTACGATTAGATATTAAAGATGAGATATGATTATGATTAGATATTAAAGATGAGATATGATTATGATTAGATATTAAAGATGATATATGATTATTATTAGATATTAAAGATTAAATACGATTATGATTAGATATTAAAGGCCACAAAGTGCCATTCGAAATAAGATGCCGAAGGCCGGAGAGCCAACGGAAACAATAAAGGGTATAGAGCGACAGCGACTCAGGATTAAGTAAATGATTTTGAATCAGAAAAACATAGGAAAAATAATTAATAGAGTGAATGAGATTGAGTATAATGATTTTATTGTTATGATATAGATAATTGATACGATCATATAGATGATTAATAAGACTATATAGATAATTGATACGAGGTCGATAGATAATTATTATGAGGCATAGATAATTCAAAATAGACTTAAAATGATGGGGGGTGAGTCGGATGAAAAAGAACCACCACGGAAAATGCGAACAAGGGATATAGTATAGTAAACGAAGGAGAAATTGGTATGGAGTATAAAATATTGGAAGTGTCATTTATATTTAGATCAAACGTCAAAGCAGAGCAATAGCAAAGCAATCCAAAGCAATTTCAGAGCAATCAAAGCAGAAAAAGACAGCCAATAAATCAAAAGCGATAACGATAAAACACAGCTAAGCAAACGGACAACCGTAATCATTGATAGCATCAGCCATAATACGAGAAGTAAAAGCAAAGATAAAAGAGAAAAGCGCTTATTGGAAGCAGAAGAAAGGAGAAAAGCCATCAGCAGCAGAAGTATCAATACAGGAGCATCAAAAATAGCAATAACAGGAACAGAATTAGAAAGCGGATTAAACGAATTCGAATTCAATATCAGCCAAGAAAGCGGAATAATTAATACAGAGAATCAGTTGCAGAAGATAGAATCAGAAAGTGAAAAAGAGGATCAAGACAACACTTCAAACATGAAAACCCTTCTAAACTTAAACGCAACACTAAGTCCAGACTCAGTACCAATTAGTAATAACGCAATCGTAGGAGAATTCAGAGAAAAATTTAGAGGAGAACCTTTCAATGGCAATCTAAATAAATTAGATACATTTATAAAAGAATTTGAAGTGTATAAGACCATTTGTCGTTGGTCAGATCAAAAAGTAAAAGAGCGACTACCCCTATATTTGAAAAGGAGCGCACAAGATGTATTTGTGGAAGAAGCAACGGACGCAGAGAAATTAACAACATGGGCAGAGATTAAAGAATTCTTAGTGAAAATATTTGGAATAGAGAAAAAGGGAAATAGGAAGATATTAGACTTTCTACACCGGAAACAAAGACGTGATGAATCCAATGCAGTATACGCCTGCGAACTAAAGAAATTATGCAAAGAAGCCTTCGGAGATAAAGATGTTCCCGAAAATAAAATGGTAGATGTTTTCATAAGAGGAATCAAAAGAGAAGATATACGAGCCAACCTCGGATGCTTGGCTCCAGAAACGCTAGACAATGCGGTACTATTCTGCACCTAAAGGAGAATACCAGTATAAGTTGTTACTTCGAATTAATAGGAAAACCAGGAAAAATAGAAATACAACCCGACGACTCATCATCATGCCATACCACAAAAAACATATGTAGAGATGCAGAAAAAGAAGAAAGCGTCAAAATTCAAGTAGACCCAGGGATAGGCAACCTACAAATAATGAACAGAGGGACAAAAGCAATTAAACAAGTATGCGTACAAAACCTAATCACCGATTGTTGGAAAATGAACCTGAGAATAGGGAGAAAATGTGAATGGGACAGTATAAATGGTGATACGGAATATGTAATATGTGCTAACGATAACATGATAATAACCTGCACCATAGCCAGAACATTAGGAGAAAGAGCCAGAATAACAAGAACAACGGCAAAAACAGAAACAAGAACAACATTAAAAAAGAAAACAAGAGAAGAACCATACCAACGTCAAATTAGGGAAAATAAAGCGGTAATAATAAAAGTAGAGTCAAACGCAGCAAATGAAGAAGAAGTGATAGTCGAAAACACGATTGAGGAACCCATTACAAGACTCTGTGTATATGAAACCAAAAGAAATGAGGTGGTGATCAAAAGAATTCAATGTAAGTCAAACAAAGCTATAAAGAATCAGAAATACAGCATCTCAACTAAAAGAAAACTCGGGAAATATGTGGTACACATTCAAAAAAGAACTCATGTATATTGGAGGACGGTAACATGAAAACTATCAAAGTCAATCGCAACAAATCAACCCACAACAAAGCAACCAGAAGGAAAAATAATCAACAAGACGTTATAAAAGATAAACAGAAAGAAAGAAATGATCATGGACGACAGTCACCTTTCAATCCATGAAGCCTTACAACTTCAGAAAGCACTTAAAAACGTACAACAAAAGGAAGGAATAATAGAAACAACCACCACAAGAGAGATAACAACAACGAAACCTAACGAGACGACAAAGATGATCTGGATAGCAGGTGCAGTAACAAGTATCGTGATAATGTTGATAATAATTCAACTTGTAAGAACCACCAATAAATGCAAACAGAAGCCAAAAAAGAAATGACTATGGCCAGCAATAGAAAAATTCAACTACAATATCGAATTGGAACAATACGACGCAGAAAAATCAGAGGAATATGAAGTCATACAAAACTCAAGTACAAGCGGCCTCTAGTTAAAAGGATCGCCCATTATTGAGACGCCACAGGAATAGTCAAACGAATTTGTTGTATACCAGATAACGGATGAAAGATATGAGGATATATGAACACTGCGTATAGAGCCTCCGGAGACAATGGTATAGGACAAGAAGGAGACGATGTATATAGTGTAGAATATTATGTATATATTAGCAGTAATAGTATGTATACTTATGTATAAATATTGCATAAAATGCACCAGAGAAAATAATCAAACAGAAAAAGAATGCAGATGAATTAACAAATTATTATAATCAATAGATGGATCCGAATAACGATAACCGACAATATCAAGTCAGAATACAACCATTTGTGGAAGTAATCCAACAACCTACAGCTGCCAACGTACCTATAGAAATAGTAGAATTAGATCGAGGGATATATCAAGACCAAGGAGTCGAAGTAATATTGAGACGTCAATGCGAACTGATGACACAAATAACCAACAATGCGCAAACACAATGGACGAACACTAATATGGTATTGACAGAAAGTGTAAATCGAGGATTACACCAAGCAGCGAGAATAGAAGATCAGCAAAAAACAATATTACAACTACAAAGAATAAATGAACAACTAAACAACCAAGTTAGATGGCAAGCTGAAGAAATTAGAAGATTACGAAGTAGCCAACAGAATATTGATCCAGCAAGCTGGGTGAAATGAATAGCATCAATGCCAGAATTCACCCCAGGACCGGATTCAACAGTGGAGTAAAATAGAGCGTACTATGTAAATATGTGTAGATAAAACGATAAAAGTAAACGACGTCAAGTAATCAGAAAATTATTGTAGATATGCAGACAATTATCGAGAGAATTAGAGGAAGTGAGAATCCATCCGAAGCTACGAGACGAATAATGAAAGACAAAATCAGAATGATAAATGATATAGAAGAAAGGTTAAAATGTTGTAAATGTAAAGGACTACTGATTGGAGCAAGACAGACGAAATGTGGATGCAGAATATGTACGGATTGTACGATAGTAGTAATAGAAACTAGAATAATAAAATGCCCTGGATGCGATGAAACTATTGAGGGAAAAGAAGACCCCACAACGGTAGACAAAGCCACAAACAAAGAGATAAATAACCTAATAGTCCAATGCCGAGTAGAGGAGTGTGAATGGAAAGGACTTATGAAGGAAGCCGAAAGCCACACAAAAGAATGCGAATATAGTGAGATAGCATGTGAAAAATGTCAAAGTAAGACAACGAAAAAGAATATGGAAGAACACAACAAATTGTGCATCAGGAGGGAAGAAATGTGCAAATTCTGCGGAACTATAGACGAATGGATAAAAATAGAAAAAGAACATCGGAATCCAAGTGAGGAACAAATATGCGATTTCTACGAAGGAATATGTGCCAACAACTGCAACAGGAAAGACAAAGTCAAACTAAAAGAACATTGGAATGAATTATTGGCAAACCAGTCAAATGCCCGTTAGAACTATTCAATTGCCAAGCACGACTACCAATAGCGGAAATGCAAAGACATATGATAGAAAACAGTATCGAGCACACAGAAATTATGATGAAAACGATAGGAATGATAGCATTGGAAGTGAAAAGCTTACGAACAGAAATGGACGCACAAAAAACCACTAATGAGAGAAATACTAGAATCCAGAAAGAACTTCGAGAAAAGCCAAGAAAATACACCCAAGAAAATGGCCAAAATGGAAGAAAGAATTCAACATATAATCAGCAGCATATAGGATCTAGAAACAACCAGCCCGGTAGCCAGAAAGTTACCTACAACACCTTTTATATGGAGAATAACTGGATTCGCAGAAAAGCTACAAAGAGCAAAAGATGGAGTGCAAAGAATCATAGATAGTCCATCGATATATAGTTGGAATAACGGATACAATATCCAAATGGGGATGGAAATGCAACAGGCACCCATATCAGTATCTTCTTTAGAGTAGGAAGAGGAGAATATGACGAACTATTAACGTGACCTTTCAAGCAATATATCATATTAAAAATGCTAGGACGAGAGGAATATTGCAATCCAATCAGAGCAGGAAACGAACCACAACTAGGAAGACCAACAACTGCCTGGAAAACGGCAGTAAGCACACCATTTTTCTATTCACATCAACGACTAAGAGAGGAGGGATTCTTGCGCGAGGACAATTTGTACATAAAACTGGAAATAGAAAAACCGGAGAAGACGTTGTGAAGGAGGAAAGAAAAGTGTAAATAGAATGTAAATAAAAAATAATAAAATCACATAAAAATCAAAAATACAAATAATCAAAAAAATCAGAAAAATTAAAAATTGCAAAACAATGACGACGTTTATTATTAGATGGCGAACGGAAACAGTGAAGAGATAACAGTGAAAATAAGAGAGGAACCAGGATTAATGTGGGCGGAACTTTGGAAAAAACCAGAAGAAGAGGAAACATCCAACACATTAACGGCAGCAGTATCATACTATGCGAACTACAATGTGGAAGAAATACCCCAACAACTCATGACAAAAATATACCCACCAATGAAAGTAAGAGACGAAAACCTGAGGAAAGAGGAACAAAGATATCTAACATTCAAAGACAATAAAGTATTTACTGACCGACAAAGCAAGGAACTAGCCGCACAAGGATTTTATTTTACAGGAACACCAAAACTACCAGACGAAGTTACTTGCATCTTTTGTCAAGGAAAACTCGCAAAATGGGAGAAAGGAGAAACAGCAAAACGAGAACACCTGAGGAAATTCTCAACCTGTCCATTTAGAATTAATCTCGACGTCAGAAATCAAGCAATGAACAGAGTAGAACGGTTCCCAAAATTGGAAGTGGACAAAGATGAAAAAGGAGGAGAAAATAATATTGTAATAACAAAGAATTTCGAGGACCCAATCGAACTAGAATGGGAAGGAGGGACTATAAAGAGAACATTTGAAGAGAGGATAAAAACTTTCAAAGGAAATCCAAGAGCAACAGAATTTGCATGCCAAGGATATTGTCGAACCGCACGAGGAATAATGTGCGAATGATGCAAAAACCAACAGCCAATGCTAGATCAAAACGTTTCAAAATTAAAACATAAAGGAAAATGTATGTATAAAGAGGAAAAAGAATCGAAAAACGTAGAAATAGTAATCACAAATCAACAAGTTGAAGATATGGATGAGGAAAGTAATCAGCGTAAGGTTGGCTAACAACCTAGATTGGTACAACTCGACACAAGCAGTAATACGAGCCATCAAACGGTACCAAGAAAAACTGAAAGAAAACCTAGAAAAGTCAATGATAAAAGAAGCCATATTAAAGCAGCATCAGTGTGTAACATGTTGGCAAAAACATGTTGAGATAATTTATACACCCTGTGGACATATGGTCACATGCGAAGCATGTGGAGTAAAAGTGAATGTATGTCCAGTGCGTAGAAAACCGATCAACGGGCGGATCAAGGGATTCCGTTTCGCTGATCAGTAAAAGAAAGATAGAAGTGATGTATAAAATGTGTAAATAGAAAATAAAACATAAAATGTGTAAATAGAAAATAAAACGTTAAAGTGTAAATAATACCAAAAATTGTATACCAAAAATCACAAAACTACGATATGAGTGAGAAGAGGAAAATAACCAATATTTTAACATTCAGAAACAATAATGAATCAAAGCGAGATAATATATCAAACAACAAAAGAAGTTGAAGCCGAGAGCAAAGAGCCAAAAACAACGATGGAAAACCAACCAGAACAACTAAAAGAGGCAGGAGAGGAAACAGAACAATGACGACAAAAGACGATACGATTAAAAGAGATGTTATTAGCCGTAGAAGAAGAATTAATGAAAGAGACGATGAAGACTAAAATGATGAGAGAAAAATGGGAACGACAGGTGGAACAACGAATAGTGTACCCAGAAGGAAAAGAGAAACCTTACAAAGAACGCGAAGAACAGCTGATGAAGGAATTCATTCAAAATCAAATCAGAATTGCAAATCAGAGGAATGAGATACGAACTCTAGAACAAGAAAAACAAGATCAACAAAACGAAATAGAGAAACTACGAGACATAATAAAAGATAAGGAAATAGAAAGGCAGGAAGAAGGAGAGGAAACCTGTAGAATGCTAAATCAGACAATAGGAGAACTAGAACAGATGCGAACCAAATATTTGGTAGAAAAGACCAAGAGAACCAGCGAAGAACAAGCCAAAGAATGGGCAAAACGTCAAGCGTTACATTGGAAGACCAAATGGCAAGAGGAGAAGGAGCGTGCAAGGAATAACTGTGAACCACACGCCAGACATTATACGCAAAAAATAGCAGAAGCGGAAGACCGAACAAGAGCCTACAAAGCCAAGTGGGAAGACGCAAAGATAGAAATCAACAGACTGAGAAATCAAGGACCAAAGCCATCAAAGAGGATAAGAAAGCCTAAAGATGACAGACAAGAGAGGATGATAATCCAACTAACAGAACAAGCAAAAAGGTGGAGAATAGAATGCAAAATATTAGAAGACGGAAACGCGAAACAATGGGAGCACATAGTAAAACAGGATCAGGAAATAGTATTTCAACAAACCAGAATGAAAGAGATGCTATTAGAACAAGAAAGGACTCTCAAACAAAGACAAAAGCAACAAAGAAAGACGGAGGTCAAAGACGAATCGATCAAAATGGAAGCGAGAAAGTGGAAGGAACAATATCAAGAAGCCAAGAAAGAAATAAGACTATTGCCCAAGAGGTTATTAAATACTGAGGATTGAGAACTATGTGAACAGATCGAAGAGCAGAAGCATACAATCGAGGATTATAGAAACCAGATTCAAACAATGGGATTCCACGAACAAATCAGAAGAAATACAATAAGAAGACTCAGGAAAACCGAAACCAGCTACAGGAGATGGAATGATCAGCTAAGCCAGAAAGTACTGGAAACGCAAAACGAATTAGCCGACGAAAAACGACAAAAACAACAGTTATATGAAAAACTAACTGAACTACAACAGGATGTGAATGGACATCGAGGAGTAGTGGTGTATAAAGAGATTCAACTGCGACGTCAACTCGAAATCAACGAACAACTTAGAGGACAAGTTGAAGCAGAAATAAAAACAATAAAGCAAGGATATGAGGAAAACGAGCAGAACCTAAAAAAGGAAATCGAAAAGTTGAAAGCGTTGGAAAATACGCATCATCTAGAAACGCAAGTGGAAGGACTGACAGAAAATGTGGAATACCTCACTTACCTATTAGATGAGGAGTTACAGATATCAAATATCTTACGAGAGGAAGTAACCACACTGCAGAACCGACCACCAATCTTACTCGTACCTCTATATCCAACGGAAATACCCACCCAAGTCCCCGCGGAACCAGATGAGGGATTTGGGAGACGAAGGAAACATTTGTATGATTAAGAAAAGAAAATTGTAAAAAGTGTAAAAAGACAAAAATAATAAAAATGATAAAAACAGAGAATTGTAAAAAAAACTGAACCAATGTATATTTAGCATGAACTCGAACGAAACAGCAACTCAAATGAATCAAGAAGACGGCAAGAATAAATACGATGAATACCAACCAATTCCTATTCAATTAGCGCAACCAATTGAACAAGAACCATTAGAGTATTATAGTAAGAAATGGAGAACCGAAAGAAAAGAATGGCGAGAGATAGTAGAAGAACAAGAATTAGAAATCGCACTAATAAGTCAATAACTAATCCAAACAAAACAACTAGTCATTACAGTGAAGCGAAAATTTACAACTAGTATGGGAGATAGCAGAGACCAAAAGAAAGAAAACGAGCATTTGAGACAAGAACTAGCAAATATAAAAACCAGAGTAGTTCTTGAGGACTATTGAAAGATAGAAGCAGAAAAGATGAGAGAAAGTAGAAAAAGCGAACAGAGATATTTAATACATCTAGAAGAGAGTTGTAAAGAAGCGAGAGAAATTAAACAAAATCACCGACAAACTCAAGAGGAAATTGACTCGTTAAAAGAGGAACTCCAAGAATCGAAACGAAAACTCGAGAAGCAGACAATCGACCAAGTCAAGTACAAACGTCAACTCAAAAGAAAACAAGCAAACGAGAAAAATCTCCGAATACAAATAAATAACCAACGAAAGATAATTGAGGAGAACAAAGAACAATTAAAGGAACTCCCAAAATTGACAGAACGATTAATAAAAGCCCAAGTACTAATAATAAGATTTTCAGAAAGAAAGGCAAAGGAGGAGTGCGAAATACACTCACCTCCAAGAAAAGAGAAAGACTAAAAAGGGGATAAACTTCACTGTATATAGTCGAACAACAATGTAAATAAATGTGAAAATAACTAAATGTTGAAACAAAATCTTCCGGTCTCATTGAATGGAATGTCTAAAACCATATGATCAGCTCAGATCGACGGCATTAAGCCTATTGCAGAGCATTTAGATTCACTGAAAAATACTTTGAATGAACTTGAGTCACCTCATTTGACAACATATGCTAAATCAGAACTCTGCAAGTCAAAAATATATTTCCAAGTTCGAATTTATTGTGATATCTTCCCTTTGTATGAAGCGACTAAACTGATTCATGAAACAAATTTGATCATTGAAGCACGAGATAATTTTATGGGGCTCAGAAAAGATGTTTTTGAGGTTCGAACCATCAAAGTAAATGACGCGTTTTTTGTAAGAAATTTCAACACGAAAGTTATTTTCAAAGAGACGAATTTTATTAGAAATACCGAATTTGTTTTTAAGGCGAAAGGATGATTTCTGAAATTTTGAAAAGAAAGTGGGGAAAGCTTTGGCTAAGTCGTCATTATTCTATAAAAAAACAAGCAGCTTCAAGTGGTTTATTTCTACAGGCCTCCGAGAGTTCAGAAGTAACTATATTGCAGGAAGATAAGTTTGGTGAATTGAAAAGACGGGTAAAGTTTGTGATATTTTTGACAAGGTATTCGTCTATAAAGAAGGTAAGACCTAGACCAGGAATGTCCAAATTGCGGCATCCTAGACCGTCTAACTTGCAAATAGTATAAAGAAATGAATTATTAAGAAGGTTGTATTTATCACCAAATAATTGTCTGATGAATGACTTCACCTATTTGTTTGTCTTTAGAATACACAGTACGGTTACGTTCATAGTCAAGTAACATGTGTCCAATGTTGCAATTTCGGAAAGTGAAGATGAGTCGAGAGTGTATGAACGTTATATAAGCATATAGTTTTTGGGATGTATGTAATGGTAAATTAAACTCAGATTTAGTATCAGATAAAACAGAATTAAGATGACTATCAATATTGGGTTTGCTTTTTACCAAATGATCAACACCAAAGTATTTGTAAACATTGTCATCAGCGATAGTTGGGCAGATGTTCACCGAAAAGCGTAAGTTTAAAGATATCAGCGTTGATATTATTCATAGAAAAGTAGCCTGATTTAAAGGGCTTGAATTTTAAGTTTGCAAGGATACAATATTTACAGTTTCATGTAAAGCATTGTTAAGGTTTTCAAAAGAGTCAGAGATAAGCACTATATCAGCAGCGTATACAAGTATACTGATGTTGTAGCCATGAAAATAAAAGGGAGAGTTTTTAAGGATGTTAGGGAAAATAAATTAATAAAACCAGAAAAGTGTCATTGATAGGGAGCAACATTGCTTAAAACCCTTAACAATGGGCATTGTGTCAGAGAACTGATCATTAAAGTCGAATTGCGATAAAGTTCTTTAATAATAGAAATTGTTTCGGTTTTAAGACCCATTTTGGCGAAGGTGTGCAATATAGGATTGTGTGGAAGAGAGCCAAAAGCGTCAGAGATGTTCAACCAGATTATGTGAAGTTTGGATTTGTGTCTAGCAGTGTTATCTATAATAAACTGAATGTTGACATTGTGTTCAGCACGAAATATAGATTAATTCACTGATTGCCAAATTTTATTTTTCCGGGGAAAGTTGTAACTGGAGACAACTCAGAAATTGAAAACGAATAAAGTAATTTTAAATTCATGAGAAGTTCCAAAAAATGCTCTGAAACCAAAAAACAAATTAATTAATAGATTTTAAATCAAGTCCATAAATCATGTAAAGTATGTAAATTGTGAAATCGCCCGAAGTTTGACAGTGGATAACGAATGGGGAAAATATCCATAAAGTCAGAGGACAAAAGGTTGAAATTGCCTATTTATTAGAATGACCTTTAGAAAAAAAACGGTAACACTATTAGGAATAGTCATACTATCCGTAAGATTAATATTTAAAGTTTTATTTTAATCTATTACATTTTATTTTTTCCCACTAGATGAAACGGATTGCATAGTATAAATTTGATTTTAGTTTAAATACTTACGTTATAGTAAATGGTGATGTCATTTGGAAATCGAAATCTGGCGTGTAAATATAATATAAATATTGAAAATTAATTAAATATTTGAAATTCGATTTTCGTCACCTGGCTCCTTAAATACTTTAGGTAAGACATTTAGTTCTGCTGTTGTACAACATTATATTTAAAATCATTTGATTTAAATTTGTATATGTAAATTGTAATTATTTTGTTAAGATCAAAAAAGATGTGGAGCACTATGATCTTAACATAGTTCGTTATCTGACTCCAAATTAATAACAATAAAATTATTTTTAAAAATAAATTAAAAATCAAAATATAAAAAGGTCGGTTGTGGTCCTATGCAAATAAATAACACAAAGACAATTAATTACTTATAGAATTTATTTGGCGTTAAAATAAAATTTACAAAAGTATATGTGCATAATTACAGTGTTTGAAAGATAACCAGATCAAATGATCCCTGCTAAATGGCCCGCAAAAAGTCGACGGTCACTATGCCGACACAACGACTTATCCTAAGAACAGAGGGTAAGTAAGTTTGATTTTGAGGCACTCTAAATACCGCGAAAGCTGTAAACTGCTTTGGGTATTGCTGATTTTAAAAATTAGTTAAATTAAGTACAAGCCGGATTAGGGAATCCGCTTTTTAATGTTGTTTATTAAATAAAATAATAAATACCAAATGTCGTCACTGGATAATGAGTATCCAACTTCTGGTAGATTATTTACCTCAAATAATCTTGACAAAATTCGCCACCGATTTTTCTGACAGGAATAGTTTAAATAGTTTCTTCTGTTTGCTTTGTGTTAGAATTCTTTTCTATGTATAAACAATGTTTGTTCCGGATTGCTCGGCCGTTCAATGAAATCTTCTGGTATTGTTTACTTGATTGGGTTTTTTCCTTTTTCCAAATAACAGTTAAATCAACAACATGTTATGCTTTCTTTCTCTTCCGGTAATCTTAAATCAATAATACAATTTTCTTCGATAAATGTTTCCTTGTTTTCTTCGACTAAGTTAATTTTTGTATTTCTCAATTGGATTTTGAATTTTCAGCTAAACAGATTGTTTCGATTCGGCCATCTACTGAAAAATAATTTACTATTTATATAAAAATAATTACTTACTAATTACTAAATTTTTATTTGGGGGTTTATTTAATTACTAATTTTAGATTCAGGTCATCAGAAATCCAAATTTAGTAAATCTCTGATGACGTATTTCCAAATTTAGTAATTTATTCTGTGACATCACCGAAACGTCATCTTATTATTTTAAACATCACCGTTTAGTGACGTCAGTATGACTAATATTTTTAGGCTAAGAGCCTGTACTTAACAAATCTTAACCCCTAAAAGATTTTTGTCCTCGAAAAAAAAATTATTTATTTCTACTGCGAGCCATTTGCCTTACAAAATATATACACCAAAAAAAATTAATAATAATTAACAACACCAAAACATAATCACAAAAATTAATAAACAGAAACGCAAGTCAATAAAAATCAAATATGTCACGAATCACAAATATAAATGTCTAATTCACTCTGGTTCTCCTGGCATTGAATTTTATTAATTCTCTCCGGATTTTTCAGGCACGCGGTATAGATGAGGATCTGTTGAATTATATTTGTTACGCGCTTTATGCTCACGTAAAGATTTTGCGAGTCTCTTCGCCATCGTCTCCGGTTCATAGGATAGGGCTAGTGCCTCCTTGTCTAAGCAGCTTACTAGTATGACTGATGATACCAAGTATGGGATTCCGTCCACATCAATTTCTTGGTATTTTGGGTTTGAATTTACCGCCATGCGAGTAATTTCTTTCCCATCATATTGGGTAACTCTTGGACGCCAGTGGCTGCTTGGCTTTTGGTACCATATTGGATCATACCCATCTGTGTCTACCGAAATTCGCTTCAAAATTAAATTCTCTCGATTGATTCTCAATTTCTCGGCCACTTCAGGCTACATTTTTACTTTTAGTTGCTTTTGTCACTCAGCGTTTGGGGGTATATATGATACTTTTTCTATGTCGTCATCTGGTTAATTGAATTCTTTTTTGGGTATTGCCGAAATTTACTGTGAAGGTTTTACTTGTGGTTGACTTTGTTTGATTGGTTCCTTCTTTTTGAATAATCGTTTAACTACACTTTTCATACCTCCACTTTCTCTCTTTGCTTTTTGTCCCGTCGGAGGGATTGCCACCTTTTTCAAACTTGTGGCTGCTACGGGGTAATTCGGGTTACTTGTGGATGGTCTCATGACCTTTTCTTGCTGATAGGCAGCATTCGCATTTTTTGAGATTTTCCTCCCTGGCTGATCGGCAGCGCTTTTTGTTACTTGGGCTATTTGTGTTTGGGGTTTTCGCATTTCAGTCTTCAATGGTCTTTCCATGACTTCATCTTCTTCGCAGATTTTAACGTCAGGAGGCGGGTACAATTTGTCTTCTTTCTGAACTTTTGCCTCTTTAGGTATCATAGGTAATTTTCGTTTTATGTGGGATTGATATATAATCCAGCCATTCATTCTGAATGCTCATATATATTTCTATAATAGTTCGGACCTCATTGTCTATAACTAGATCCTGCCGGCTCTCCGGAGCCTTTTTTAGGAAATATTTTGAAAGAAAAGGCAGGTGATAGTATCCTTGCATCTTAGGTACCCGTCGAACTTCTAAGATTTTAATTGAGGCCAGATCTCGGATACCTAATAATCGCTGCGCCGGTAGATGGGCTACCGCTAATAGCTTTTTTATCATTAATGCAACTACTATCATTTTGTCACAAATTTTCTAATCACGTGACAACACTCCTCGTCATCCAAATTTTCTCTAACATCGGATTCTTTTAAATGATATTGGTGGGTCTGATAATGTCTAACGGGTTCTCTGGGGGTGACTATTTAATAGTTGTTGGTCCGAGAAATCTGAGATAGATATCTCCAATAGAACAAGATTCATGCCTACTCGGGATAAGGCATATCCAGCTGCCACGAAAATAGTGGATAGGTTTTCTTCTTCTTTGGTTAAACGCTTCCTCAAGAAAGACTCCCCGTTATTGATTGTCGCTTTTTTCAGAGATATCTTCCCTATTGATTTGCTGCATTTTCTTTTCTACCCATACTACATCTTGGTATTTATGGCTCGTAAATCTTGATCCATAAATACCAAGATGGAGTATGGGGAGAAAAAAAAAGCAAATCAATAGGGAAGATATCTCTGAAAAAAGCACACCATTGGTACTAGTGTCTAAACATCCTAATGATGCCATACGTTTGGTCAGAAAAGGTCAAAAAATGAAATTTAGCATAACGGTTTATGAAACCAATTACAAGGGTATATATCTATCTCATAAATATATACCAGCAGCGGAAAAGATGCATACGTCAGATGTGAAAATTATAAAATACGTGAACAACAAAATTGATTTCTTGTATCATGATTTGCAAAGGCAAATGCAAGAAATGTACCAAGAGGTAGTATTGAACGATTGTCGGCTGAACAGAGAAATAATACGAAATAGATTAGCAATTTCGGTGGCAAATCCAGATCTAATAATGTCAATGTTGATGGAACATGGAACATTCGGCAGGATCATGTGTGAGGCTATCTACAGTTATCAATGCAAGATAGTTAAAGTAGAAATTGCCAAGTATGATAAATGTACTCTGGAACTCCCAGTGTTATACGAAGGTAAGCTACGTTTCGTGGCACCTTTGACGCATATAATCTTAAAAGAAGGGGAAGAACCCCAGAAATCAACGTGTAATCCGGCAATGTCACCGCTTTACAAGATAAGCAATCACTGGATAACATTACCAGATCGTAAACTACCATCAAAGCCAGTAGAAATACTTCAATCTATCAAATTGACATCAAAAGTAGAATTCAGACCACTAAACGAATTGTCCAAGGGTGGGGTATATACTCCAGAAGACATAGAGGAAGCCAGGAGAGCTATTGCTTTTCCACAAGTGCATGATCGGGGGGTTACAGAAATAATAACCAGGATCTACAAGCACTATGATGGAAAACCGGATTATAATTTATTATTCGGACCAGATCATTACAGACAAGCAGCATCAAATGTAATAAGGAAAATCTGGGGAAGATTTACGAGTTTTAGAATCTTTGTAGCAGGATATTCAGGAATATATGCAATATTTATGATATTAAAAATCATTGCATCACAACTATTATCCACGTATAGTATCTTCAAGATCGGAGGATGGTCTTGGAAGCTATTATTGGGAATGTGCCCATTATGTGCATATTTCGCAGTATTCCGACATCATAAAAATGAAATTTAAATGATGAAGCAGAGAAACCTAATCAAGCACGAAATAGTGAGAGATTGGGATAGTCATCGAGACGATGACAATTCTAACGAGGGAGGTAATATAGAGCTCAACACAGCCCGAGATTACAACTCATCAAAACCAGAAAACAAAAAACCGAATTTTCAAAATTTTGAAAGCGGTAAATTTCTACAGTACCTTTCTCAGCGGAGAAAGAGGAGAAAACAGAACTTTGCCAAAAAGTTTAGACCCCCGTATGAGACCAACAAACGGATCATACCGAGGGAAGTCGAGCAAGAGATTCTATATCGCTGTGATGATAGAACAGATTTGGAAAAAACTCCATTTTCACCATGGCCAAAACGTGAAAGACAATACAATACAATGCCCACATTGGGAATGAAAACTACGGAAAAAGTACCAGTATACCCGTTCAGCACTTTGGAGAAATTGAAACAAAGTTATGACGAACAAAGTCAGCCAGAAGCATAAAGAACCGAACTTGAAGCCAAGAGATTCAGAGAAAACGTATTGGGAATTTCATCTATATGTATGGTAGCCACAGGAAATTTGGCAAATAAACCAACAATCAAAATAAAAGTCAATGGACATACAGTCCATGCACTGATCGACTCAGGATCAGATTTGACAATGATAGAGGTAAACTTGTTAAATGAAACTGAGCTGTAAGCAATTGTTCCCAACTTGACAACAGCGACAGGAGCTAACGGTCAAGCAATCAATGTCATAGGAATATTAGACTGTGAATTGAGACTCTGTGACCAAAAGTTCAGGCATGACATAAAAGTCACATGAGAATGCATGGCAGAATACATTGTGGGTATGGATATACTCAAAAAGTTGAAAGACATTGTATTTGATTGTGCAACAGGCGAGTTAGTAAAATTAACGGGAAGGAAAAGGAAATCATATAATATAGACATGGTTTTCCTTGACCGGGTGGTCACTATACCACCGCGGACAGAAACAGTTTGTTTTGTGGCAAATCATCAAGAAATGGAAGGAGATGTTATTTTCGAACCAAAAGCGGAATTTGCGAGTAAATATAATACTCCCATTACACAAAATCTAGCAAAGATACGGGAAGGGAGAATCCCAATCAGAATAACGAATATGGATAATAAAACGCTGAGATTGTATCCAGATACACGAGTGGGGAAAATTGTGAAACTAAAAGACCCCCAAGAGAAAGTTGCACAAGTAATGTCAGTGCATGAAGAGGAAAAAGATCCAGATATCGAGTACTATGATGCTCCAAATTGTTATAGTAAAGCCCTCACAAGAATGGAAAATATCAAGATAAACCAATTACTGCGAAAATATGACCAAGATTTCGCAAAACATGAATATGACTTAGGCCAAGTAAATATTTTAGAGAATGAAATTAATTTAACCGAAACTAAACCTATTAAAATCAGACCATATAGAATCCCACAAAGCTTACAGGAACCAGTAAATAAACAAATTAAGTTAATGCAAAAGTATAATATAATTAGATCAAGTAAATCTCCTTATTCTTCTCCGCTTGTGGTTGTAGCTAAAAGGGACGGGTCAGTAAGATTATGTAATGATTATCGTAAATTAAATGAGCAGACTGTAAGTGATAATCATCCGCTGCCATTGTTAGACTATATATATGATAAAATGAAAAATTCGAGACTTTTTAAGGTGATGGATGCACAAAAAGGTTTTTACTAAATTAAAATGAGTGAAAATTCGATACCGATGACAGGCTTTTCTACAGCCGATGATCACTTTGAGTATTTAAAGATGCCATTCGGATTAAAAGGAGCACCTCAAACTTTTCAGAGGGCGATGAATATAATGTTGATGGATGCACATCATGCGATGGTGTATATTGATGATATTATCATATTTTCGGAATATTTAGATAAACATCTAGAACATCTAGAGGATATTTTTAAAAAATTAATAATGGATAATCTCAAAGTGAAACCCAGTAAATGTAAATGGGCAGAGCAAGAAGTGATTTACGTGGGACATGTGATATCTCATGATTGTGTAAAACCAGACCCAGCTAATACAGAGAAAGTGAGAAACTTTCCCCAGCCAACAAACGTCAAACAAATCAAAGGATTCTTAGGTATGACGGTGTATTACCGGAAATTTATTAGAAATTTTTCCGCGATAGCATTTCCATTGACGGTCCTAGAAAAGAAAGGAGTAAAATTTGCTTGGGCAGATGAGCAACAACAAGCCTTTGACAATCTAAAAGATGCGTTGGTAAAACTACCCATCTTGAGATTCCCAGATTTCAAGAGACAATTTATGGTGATGACGGATGCCAGTATTAGAGGAATTGGTGGAGTACTGAGATAGGAGATGAATATGCTGTTGCATATGCAAGCCGAAGATTAAAACCACACGAAAAGAGCTATGCAGTTATTGAATTAGAAGCTTTAGCTCTGGTTTTTGCTGTGGAAAAATTTAGTCATTACCTGTGGGGTAGAAAAGTTATTTTTTACGCTGATCATAGACCATTACAATGGTTATTGAAACACAGAGATGAAGCATCAACGTTAGTAAGATGGGCTCTGAGACTACAGCCGTACAATATAGAAATTGTTTATCGAAAAGGGAAGGCGAATGGTAATGCCGATGCCCTATCGCGGATGGAACAAGAACCAGAAAAAGAAAACTTAAAAGAAGGTAGATTGGAAGGAACAATATTTTTGTTAACTAGAGAAGCGAACACATTATCAGAATTAGTAGAAGCACAAAAGTGTGATGACGAAATAAATATGATCAGACAAGCCATAGAGACAAAAGCAGTACCAAATGAATTTCAAAAGTACTGGGAAAAGAATAAAGAGAAGTCTATCTTAGAAGAAGGTCTCATTAAATACGTGGAAACTAAAGACAATGTGATATTGATACCAAGTAAGTACCGGGCACCTTTAATGTTAAAATATCATGATGGAGCCTTGGGAGGGCATCTTTCAGTACGACATACATTGTCTAGACTAAAAGCGAAATTCTTTTGGCCAGATATGAAAAAAGACGTAAAACAATGGTGACAAACATGCAAGATATGTGTTACCAGGAGGAACACTGGAAAAAGCCACATGTACCATTAAAACTAATGCCTGTACCATCCACCCTGATGGAGATGGTCCGTTCAATGAATCAGCATGGGGAAACAAATTCATATTGGTCTTTTGAGATTATCTTACAAAATGGCCGGAAACTTTCCCGATTCCTAATCATAAGGCAGATACTATACCAAGAATATTTGTTGAGCAAATAGTATTTCGATATGGAGTGCCTTTGAAGTTATTAACAGATAGGGGAAAGGACTTCATGAGCAATCTCCTCAAAAGTATCAATGACTATTTCGGTATATTGAAGTTAAACACATCTCAATATCACCCTCAGACAGATGAATTGGTGGAAAGGTTCAAAGGAACCTTGGCCAACATGTTGGCGTCATATGTAAATTCCGGACAAACAGATTGGGATGTGCATATACCATCGTGTCTATTTGCATATCGGAATTCGGTACATTCGATAACAGAGGAAACACTCTTCTACCTCATGTATCTGAGACACAGTAAAATGCCAGTGGATTGGATTTTCTATCCAAAGGCAACGCAAAATTTAGATGAGACCAATTATCTATTCGAAATGAGAGAAAGGATGCAAGAAGCATGGGCAAAGGCCGGTCTCAAAATAAAGTATAATCAAGAAACAATGAAAGAATATTATGATCGGAAAGCGAAAGATCATGGATTTCAGGTCGGGAATTTTGTCATGTTGGAAAGCCATTCAAATAAGAAGGGTCTTTCACCAAAACTGATGAGAAATTTCAAAGGACCGTACCAAGTACTTAAAGCAACCGAAACAAATGTGGTCTTGCAATTAGTAGCTAACAAGAAAGCCGAACTTATTATGGTACACGTTAATCGGTGCAAAAAGTGTGCTCCGCCAATAAAACAAAAACTGGACACTACAAAAGTCGAGTATCCAAAATTAGGTAAAACATTTAGTTCTGCTGTTGTACAACATTATATTTAAAATCATTTGATTTAAATTTGTATATGTAAATTGTAATTATTTTATTAAATTTATATTTTATTTATTTTACAAAAATGAATTAAAAATATAGAAAAAAGTAGCTAAATCATAAAAACATTTTATTTTGCAGTTTCCGCCGTTTTTTCAATTTCCATGATAGAGAGAAAACGGTTGTCTGGTGCATAGTATCGTAAACGACGGGCTCAAAATGAAAAAGACGTTACAAAACAACGTGGCTCGTTGTAAAAGTATCTATGTACACCGTACAGAGACGAAGGTAGGCAAAAAGAGTTACATAATCAAGCCGAAGCAGACAAGTAAGCGGAGGAATCCGATGAAATGACTGTATCAGAAGAGTTTGAATCACACAATGAAATGCACTGTAAACACCAAGAATTAAAATCTAAAGTGCATAAAATCGATAATTTCACTAAATTATATTTTAACTATGGCAAAGTGCTTATTTATCCTTTTCTGCATCAAATCGTTGTTGGGAAATTTTTAATCGACATTTTTCTAATCTCACTGTGTAAACTACTTAGTGAAACAAGATGGGAAAGTCGAATTGATGCTTTTAAACTTCTTCGTTATCTGCTTGGTGATATCTCCGATACTCTTTCAGAGATTGCGGATGACAGAAATTTAACAGGAGTATCTAATAATACTCACGGATAGATTCGCATGTATTTGCAAAAGCTATTTCTAGTTTTAATTTTCTCGTTTCTATGGTTGTATTGTATGACGTTTTGTTTGAGATAAACGTGACTTCAGACAAACAACTTCAGACTAACAACTTCAGACAAAAGTATTAGATCTATGTAACACAATGAATCATCTGGATGAAACAAAGAAGTTTCACGTAAACCGCAGAAATGACACGGAATTTCAGAAAACATTGGAAGATGCTACTGAAATTGTAGTCAATTTAGAGATACCAGCAATATTTGCACCCGAACAAACCGTATCAGAAGAAAGAAGAAACAACTTGCATTCGAAGAAGATGACAACGAACTCTTTCGGAATCCAAAAGACAAATTCAAAGTAAACTTTTACTTCGCTGTTCTTGACATGGCGATACAATAAAACTAGTATGGAAGTTATGGAACATTGCTTGAATCTTGAAAAAGCTTTGTAATATGGTGACTCCAAAGATATTGATGCAGTTGATCTAAGCAGTGAACTGAAAGTCATTTCATGTCGAGTTGCAGGGTGTACATCGCCACATGATGAACTTAACTTTATATTGAAAAATAATCTAACAGATAGTGCCCCCAACACTGTTATAGCTCTGCGAATTCTCTTGACATTTCCAGTTTCTGTGGCTAGTAGTGAGTGAACCTTCTCTAATCTCAAACTGATAAAAACATATTTACAAACGATCATGCTACAAGAAAGACTTCTTGGACTAGATACTCTGTCAATTGAACTTGACAATTGAACAGACGCCCAAAGTCTCAATTTTTCTCGACCTCACGGTCTCGAAAAAACGTTTCTTCGGTCGATGAACCTATTTAACTATTTTATATACTACTATGACATTGCCAAAGACATTGAACTGATGGAACTCGTTTTTACATTTGCGAAAAATAAAAAATTGAAATTACATTACCGGTATATAGATTATAAATGTTCTATTCTATTCTTCTTCTATCTATTGAATGTAAATGCGAATTAAAACAAAAGGCACCATAGCATTCCTGTGTGAAAGTCAATCTTAATTCAATCAATATTAATATTTTTTAATTTATTTTTTATTTATTAGATTAACTGAATTTTTATATAAAGTTATTGAAATGAATGTTAATTTTTGTGTTCCTATCAAATTTAGTTTATTTTTAAAAGCTTAATAAATTAATACATAGTAAATAAAAAAAATTTTTTGTACTGTCCCGATTTGAGTTTTGAAAATTCTGGCAAGCCTATATCCAATCTATAGCAATAATGTCCCCGTGAAATTCACTGATTTACATCTAGCAATTATTCCCCATATATTATTTGTAATAAATTTATAATCAAATCTCATAAAGCCAACTTTTGGCAATCTCATTCAATTGTTTATAGGAAATTAAATTTCAAAGGCAAAATTAGAAATTTTATTTAATTAATATGATTATGAAAGAAAAAAAATCAAGTAAAAGCAAAATGATAAGAAAATATAAAATATTTAAATGGATAATAAAAGGTGGCCGTTTCTGTCAGATGATGAGATTCTTTGGGATTTTTTAAGCTGAAATGTAATAATAATTATATAAATATAATTTAGATAAATAAATATCTAAGCCAATAATTTCAGCAATATTCATAAAATGAAGTATTTAGAGATAAATTTCATAATAAACACAGATTTGATAACTGTCGATTAAAAGAATTGATAAATATCATTTTTGTTTATCAGTAGATTTCAAGTTCTACTTAGATGATATTCAGATCTTGTTTACAGTGTCATACCTAGGGTAAATGGCACCTATGGCGATCACCGATCTTGCGCCTCTCTCCGACGATAGTTGACTTAGGTTTTATTTTCTATAAAACTACTTTAGAATTGGGTAAAAAAAATCACACAAGTTAAATCTATTAACACTTTATTACAAATTTATCTTTCTTGCTTTAGCTGACGCAAATTGTTTAGTTGCAATTTTTTTTTTCAATTACAAAATCACATTTGTAGAGAGAAAGTGAGCTAGAGACATAGAGGACATGGAGAAACAAACAAATGCGTGCTTTTTCCTACGCATTTTTTTAATACACATATTTATATCTATAAAAAAAAAATTTTATTTTCATTTGCGTATTTATACGTTAGGCGCTTTTTCGCGCCCCTTTCAGTTATCGCCTATGGCACGTGCCATGTCTGCCATACCCTAGTTACGACTCTGCTTGGTTATCAATATATATGTCATGGGTGTAATGCAACATACATAGATATGACTACCCGTCATCTCTATTATCAGGTTCTTGATCACATTCGTGCCGCATGATGAAAATAAATATAAAATGGTTTTGTTTAAAAATATTTTATTAAAGATTTTTAAAAATGGCGATTTTGTAAAATTTAAAAAATAAATGTAAAAATTAAGATTTATAAAACAGAATTTATAAATTTTAATATAATATATTTTTGAAAAAGAGTTTTAAGTGCAAATCTACTTGACAATGACAGTGAATCTGTCAATATATATCTTTATTATACTTAACTCAATGCCAATTTTGTGTGATTCTTTTAGTAATAATTATATTTATAATAATAATTATATTTATAATAATAATCTTAACCATAATAATAATAATAATAATATTAATGACAATATAAATAATAATTAATTAAAGAAAGTAGGTAAAGTTTTAATAATTGAAAAACGCTAACATATATTCTATACACCTATTTCAATTCATTAAAAACTTCTATAATAGAAGTTTTAATGAACATCCAACTACAATTATGATTAAGTTTATGAATTAACCATTTTTTAAATGGCTGACAAGTAAATTTTTTAATAAAGTATATTTTAGGGCTTGGAAATTTCCGTTAATTTCCTAAATTTATAAAAATCTTCCCTATTTTTAATGGTATTAATGATTTGGGTTTTTTATACTTTATAAAAAATATTATTTTTAAACCTAAATTGTTGAAAAACTTATGTTTCCGTTTTTTACACTCCTCATTTGAAGGTTCTGGTTCCACTGCTCCAGGTAAATTTCAAATAAGGTAAAAAATGAATTTATTTTAAGTACAAATTAAATGTTACATTGTTATTTCTTCATCTCCTCAAAAACCTAGAGTTTCGATGGATATTTTTGAAGTGTTTGAAATGTAAAAATATTAAATTGATTGAATTTCATGAAGTCTTAAAATTTTCGGCTTTAATTTAAAAAAATTTGTGTAAAAAGTTACTAAAAATAGTTTTATATAGAGTTTTTATTGAACTGAACATTTCTACATTTTGAAAGTAGTTTGCATGCATTATTTACTATATATTATGTTAAAGAAAAATTTCTTCAAATTCCTTGCTTCCTATAATATAAGTTTTTATTCAGTTGAACAAATTACATGCGGACACAGCTAAGTATGTATGTCCCTATAGCATTATTGGTTTTTTCATTTTATTATAGCAGTTTTTAATGAACTGAAAGAGGTATATATCATTTCACTATATATTTCGACTAATTATCCGACCAGAAGCCACAGTGACAGAAGCTAATTGAAATAATAAAATTTAAACAAAATAATCAATAATACTCATAATAAAATTGTATCAAACAATATAAAATTATTTTAATTTTTAAGAAAATAAAATAAATTATATTTTTTGAAAACTTAAACAATTATCATTTCTTTTTAAAAACAATTTTTTTATAAAGCAATAAAAAAATTGAAAAATCAAATTAAAATTGTTTTTACATAATAAAATCATTTTAACTTCCAGAAAATCAAAATACTTGAGTAGGTAGTTAGTAGCACATAGTTTCCACACACAAACTACCTAGTAGCCCCCACCCCACGCGGCGACGGACATAGAGTAATCTTCATTACGGTCTTCTCGTAGTAAAGATTCACATTTTTCTTTAATTATCTCAGAAATTTCACAAGAGCGTTCAGTCCATTGGTCATCAAAAACTGACTGTCTCCAATGTTTAAACAGTGCAATACACTTGTATATTGCTCTGTGTGATGGAGAATCCTCGTCATATGTCCCCTCCAATTTGGGGGAATAATTGGTCATTGAGAACATGGCGTAATACACGAAACTTTATAACACTGCAATATTCCACTGCATCAATCATTATTTGCACCAAATTTCAAAATCTCGTAAATGTCAATATAAACTGTAATGATAATTTAAAAACAAACTACACAAATTAAACCTATAATAATATAGCTACAATAAACATTTTATTACATGACAAAATAATATTTCCTTCCTACATATTGCACGGACTTATTGGGCGCACCAGGTAAAATGTTAAATAATTTACTATATCATTAAATTTTAAATGCAACGGATAATCTCAAATACTATAGTCATTTAAAATAGTAAAGTCACTTAAAATAATGTCATTTTAAAGATATTTTGACAATACTATTTAATAATATATTCACGTGATGTTGACAAAAGTTCCTTAGACTCATACATAAATGAAACTTTGTATTTACAAGTGAACGTACAGAGTAAATTTTTCATTTCGCCTATTGATATTTATGAGTCTCTCCATGAATTTTTAAATTATACCCTTTACATGATATATTTTAACACTCAGCGTATATGCCTTAATTTTTCAGCATCCATAACTGTTCAATCCTGACCAGTTTTGCCGAGTCGGTGTGCGCGAGAGGTTTTTTGTTGAGTTTTATAAGGACCCGAGCTTTGTTAGATAATTGCTTTCGATTTGGAATTTTCGAGTTTTGGAGAAGTTTATATATATCGTGATTTTTTATGGTCGATTTTTGTTTATTTGCATGAATTCGGAATTTTGTTAGACATTTAAAAATTGGAAAATTGGAATTCTATTTTGAAATTATACTACATTCAAATGGAAAATAAAACACGAAAATTTAATGTTCCAGCAACTGAAAAGATTAATAAATATGAACATGAAGCTCCCGTTAAAAGCCGTAATATTGATAAGAACGTTAAAGAAGATGATGTTCAAGCAGCAAAAGATGTTAAATTATTTCTTTTAGGAAGTGATGAGTCCAGTAAAAGTACTATTGTTAAACAAATGAAAATCATTAAGGAGGGTGTTTTTACAAATCAGGCGAATAAGCAGTATAAACCAGTTGTTTACAGCAATACAAATCAATCGCGTGGTAGAAATATATATATATATATATATATATATATATAGGCAAATATTAAAGACAATAATTTATAATAAGCATGTAGTGTAAAATAAATAAACTGTAAAATAAATAAACCAAATAAATAAAAAAAATATAAATTATTGAAAAACATGATTTTTAATATTAAATAATTTAAAAATCATTTTAAAATATTTAAAAATTATTTAATATTAAAATTTATGTTTTTCAATAATTTATATTTGTTTTATTTATTTGATTTATTTATTTTACAATTTATTTATTTTACACCAACATAATTTATAATAAGCATGTGAGTTATTCTGAGTTATTATTATTATTATTATTTATTATTATCATTATTATATTAATATCATTATTATTATTTATTATTATTTATTATTATCATTATTATACTAATATTATTA
>CM039680.1:14628875-14660599 GCA_022537955.1 Schmidtea mediterranea
ATTGAGTGTTATTATTTAAATTACTCTTCTTAACTTATTGATTTATTGATTCAGCATATTTCACCCAAATTTTGGGATTTTATTTGAAAAGAAAATATTTTGTATGTTTCGATGGAAATTTTTTTATCAATATTCCGTTCAGATTCTATTACTTGTCATCACATATGATTTATTTATTAAGTAATAAAATTTATTCGATCTTTACTTTTCTTTTATTAATTTATTTGATATGGTGTAATTCATTCAACTTAACATCGGAACATCTGGATGAACACTGGGGAGGTCTCCTTGAACCTTGAACCTTGTCTCTCGATAAAAATTCATTAAAAATCAGATTAAAATTAGGAAATAATAAATTTAATAAAGTCAACGTAATCATGATTTCTAAAACTCAACAAGAATTTGCAACCCGAGCGAAATTACCATAGGAGGTTGAGACAGTATTTCAACATGCTGATTTGTTTCGTTTTACTTGCAGCTGTATCTCATTACTTGGCATAGAATTATCTGGGTTCATTCCATCTTGATACCTGCATTTAATTCATCAACACTGAAGAGGAATTTAAAAATAAATTTAAACAAAACTTCTTTTCTTTCTCTTCCACTAAAAAACAATTAATAAAAATTGAAATCCATAAAATTCTCTCATTGTTTAATATGATAATAACAAAAATTGGCATACTTTTGATAGTAATTTGAAACATTTTGGACATAATATTCTCGTTCTTATCTTTCTTCATATTTTGGTAGAATCATTTCTTACTTTCATTTATGTAATTTTTTCCTACGCTGTTATTATCATTATTTACATTTTCTCGTAATATTTTTCGTTTTCTTTCTTTTCTAGAGATCTTTCTAATGATTAGTCACTCTCATCTGAGGGTCTGACGTTGACGTTCTTGGGGATATTGATATAAGTGGAAGATTTTTATGAAAGGATGGTAGAAATAATCATATTTAATGAGAAATAATTGATTGAGAGTAAATTTCATATTATTTTAGGGGGAAATGATTGGTCAACAAGAGAATTTATGACCTTTTAACCCGCAAACGAAGGAAATAAAAATCAATGATTTTGTTCATTTTGGACAAAAATGTCCAAGTACACAAAAATGACAGAATACCAAGAAATAAAGCTATAATTTATGAGCAATTTTTACAAATGTTGTGTAAACGTTCTTTGCATATAAATCTGTTACATTTAACACATGTGACAGTGCACCGTTTTCGATCAATACACATGTAGCAGTCACCACGCTTACATGGAGTCGACGATAGAGAGTCGGCGGCAGCAGTCCTTCTTCTGTCTTCTACATACGCACTTATTAAACGGTTACCAAGTTCAATCAGGAATAGCCTTCGTCTATGTGACTTGTTCGCATTCCATTGAGGCTCCACAAGATAGTGCAAGGCAAATGCATTGAATGCTGAAATGTCTAATACATTACAAAAGAATGCCACATGCCATCTTCGACATTTAAACTTTGTAGTATTTGTTGCAACTCTTTCGTCCATTGCGTCAACTCCACCTTTTGTAGCATTATAAAAGAGAAGTACGTCCGGTTTATGCTTTGAACCGACATATCCAGTTATTTTGTTATGGGCAGTAGATAAGATATTGACAACTTTGTTCTTTTTAGCAACATAACTAACAAACAAGGCTTTATCTCTACGATCTGCTGTACTTGTTGTTATCAATTCAATAGTTGAAAAAACTTCACGTCCCTGGTACCTCGTCAAATGCTTTGGTATGTCACGCCTCGATGCACGAATGGTGCCTACCATGGTGATACCATTTTGGAAGATCAGCTGGATTGATTTCAACTTGTAGATTGTCAGCATCCTCACTTTCAGTATCGTCATAAGACAGCTGTTCTTCGTCATTACTTTTGATTTCATGTACATCGTCAGCTTCTAGCACAACTTCATTATCACTACTGCTACTAGAACTTTCTCCTAAGATAGCACGTAGAGCAAATGCTTTTGCCGCTCGTGGATGAGAACTCATGTCAATTGTGATATGTTTATGTAGTAGCAAACCCTCTACCCTACTAGTATAAATGTTGTATTCTAAAACGACACTCACACACTTATAATGAGAGTATGACAAAGTGCAGACAAAAGCAACTTATGGTCAGAGAGTGGTTAATGGAAGACCATTCCTGCCAAAGCAGAGATGGAGAGATATGTAATCAATGAACTCTATTGTAAGAACTCCATCCGCCATCATGTGATAAACATATCATAGTGTCAGCCAGTCACAATAATTGTTTTAAAAAGTCTGATCAGCTTCATTTTAACGCCAGTATTTGTTGAAATGAGTTAACGCCTATGCCAGAAAATATGACATGAATTGTCAACTGAAAAAGCTAAAAACTAATACACAATGAATTTTGGGCAAAAATGTCCAGTTTTTCACAAAACAGAATAACTTGTCATAACTTTTTTATTTTAGTAGTTGGTGGGTTACAGGGTTTCATTGTTTGTTTGAACTAATCGGTGGTTGCCCTCGTAACGCCATACAAAATGATACTGATCGCCACTTGGCACCCGTTGCTAGGCAACGTTGGTAATGTGTTCAAGTGGTGGATTGCCCGCAAAAATTGAGTACCATGTGCTAGTACTGTAGTTGCTCGGACAATCCTCGGGTTCACGAGCTGTCGATAGAAGACCTGTGCTCGCTTAGCTCTGTCCCTTATAATCATACAAGATTCGTTCTTAATTGACTGTAGAAAACTGAGACGTAATAAGGTTACTGGTGACAATACTGACATGCAATTCCAGAAAACGACTCAACTAAGACTAAAACTACTCTATTTGAATCAATCACATGTGGACTATCTACTGTTTGACGTTTTGGAGTTGCGTCGCTCGACGTCGGGCACGTTCCTTACGTCCCGGTCGACGATTATTGATGGGTTGTTCTGTTGGCTTGGTGGTTGTCTGCGGCATTTGGGTTGGGGCGAAGATGAGCGGGTAAGTTACCGCTTCACCTTCCCGGCATACCGCTAGGGCGACTTCGAGTCCCCGAATTTGAGTGCGCAGACTCTGATTGAGCTGCCGCTCCTCTATCCATCCTTTCTGTGCCGCCGTGAGTCGGTGGTATACAGCTCTCATTTTTGTTGGATCAACCCAGGTTGCTTTCAACTGTTGAGCCTCTCGAGTTAATTGAAGGATTTGGGCGAGTAACTCTGCGTTCGATTGTCTTGCTCGTTCCAGTTCCGCTTGTAGAAGTTGTAGGGATGACATCACTATAATAGGAGAGCATTTAAATTCTTTATTGTCTTCATTGAATCAAAGTTTTATTATTTAACTACACAAATTGTGTGAAGCTAGTTTATCTAAGAGTTATAATAACGAATAAGAAAAACAATAACACTTAATATTCAAATCAATTTCTACAACACTTCGTCATTACTATAGTACATCTTCCGGGGATTCTCTCTCTAAACTCTTCTTCAGAGCCGCCACTGTATAGGGCCGTCGGGTATCGCGGACTGGGTGAGGTGGGTATGCCTCCGCGATGAGTCCGACGCGGATGTCCTCCTCCACGTTCGTGAGGTACATCCGGGCTTTGACCACTTTGAGGTCCACTTGCTCTTGTACTTGTTCCCAGAAGGTGAGGAGATTTCTGGCGTGATCATGTATTTCTTCGGCCGGGTACTGATGTCCGGCGAGTCCACAGGGATCGGATTCGAGACCCAACAATCGCCAAATAGTCGGGTGTGGCCACCGGGGTGGAAGTTGTTCGGTAGTTGCGGCAACTGTTGGTACCTCTCCTGGGTGTGGTTCCTCAGCTACTTGCATGGTGATTTGGTCGATAGGCATATCTAAATTGTTATCGTTATCAAATTCGATTAAGTCGTCGGCTTATAATAATACTAGGCTAAACGTTGATTATAATACTGCTCTTAGACCGATTAAACTCTACTAGTTGATCGTTGTTGCAACTCGAAACGACTAAGGTTATTTATCTGTGTTTTCCTGGCGTGATGTATTCCGTTTGTTAACTCTCACGATACTCCCATATAACCCTTGTTAATGATGGTAATAATTAGAACATGTTAGATAATATTTTTAGTGTTGGGCAGATGGGTGAGACGAAAATCCACGATCTATCAGGCATTAGCGTTTGTTAAGTTAGGATTTGTCTGGTGGATGGAGTTACTACTAATTAAGATTCATTTAAAATTTACAAAGTACTTAGGGATACTATCTGTTACAAATCAGTTTCAAAACTCAAAGGATCTGCGATGTTATCAGATATTGAGGTTGATTTAAGGTTTACCAACTACCTACTGCTGCTTGAGATTAATTCTGAAATTTATTAAATATATAAACGTCATATTAATTAACATGAAGTTACAATTTACTAATGCATAACATCGATATTGCTTAAACTAATTCTAAAATCCGCTATTCTATGATGCTAATGTTTATTCGAAACAGAGTTAAAGTTTACCGGTTGTACTTAAGTTGACGATATTCACTTTAGTCACATCCTGTCAGGACGATGTTGGCGGAAACGTCAATCCCTTCGATCGAGCGGATGTTAAATTCATTCAAGGTAGGTTTCCGGTTTCCGGTTGATTCTCTCAAGTTAATTTAGTTATCGATCGGCTACTTCTGTTATCGACTTAGTGCAATTTTCGGTTGTGGAGTGCGCGTAGACTTTCTAATGATGGGACTCCTTATCAAGCATCACTTCGATATTCATCATTTGATATATTTATTCGTCTAAGTTGGACTATATCGGATTTTACGCGCGTCGTAAGTCAATTTCTTGTGATTTTGTTGGTGTATTTATTAACTTTATAGTTATTCGTTTGGCGTCAGGATATTCGTCAGATATCGAGAAAATCTTTCTAAACTGAATGACTATCATCAAGTTGAATCTAATATTATTAATCGGTTCGCGTTTCTAATTCGGATCAGTTTCGATTTTACCCCTGCCTTTTTACCATAGTGTTAACTTGGGTTTTTGTCAATTTTATTCGATAACGGATTGGTATTCGTTTGTTGATTCATTCATTTTGGTTCTTTTAACCACGATTTCTTTATGTTAATCAGACTTTATTTTATTTTGGTCAGTGAATAATATTTTATACCCCATTTTATTCTGAATTGCTAAGTTTTTAAGTGAGGAATTTATATATTTTAATCCATCTAATTAAATCAAAGGAAAAGCTCCGGTTATTACGCAATGAGTCTGTACTATTAATCAACGAATTATTTTATTATTATCGATCGTTTTCGACATTTAACCAAATGAGTGCTTTATTTTTAATTCGTAATTTTTTTCTTTTATTTAATCAGTAAATAATTTTAGCAATTGACTAAACGATTACTTTATAATAAATCTTTAATTCCTAACGTTTCTCCTTTTATTTAATCGATGAAGTTTTGGATTGTTAATCAACGGATTATTTTATTTTTATCAATAGTTTTCAACATTTAACTAAATGATTACTTTGTTTTAATACTTTTCCTTTGCTTTAACCAATGAAAATTTGGATCTTTAATCAACAATTTAATTTAAGGGATTTCATACTGTTATTCGAAAATCGTTTCACCTTTAATTGATACGTTTCTTTATTTGAAATCAATGAATTCGATTCTTAGTTGCTTTCATTTTTATCGGGGTTGATTTTGTTTAGATCAATACATTACTCGTTCTTACTCCAAGATCAGACTACTTTTATTGAAATGAATTATAATAATTTAACTGATGAAATTATTTGCTGTTACCCTAATCAACAATTTACGAGCGTTTAAATTATCTTTACCCAACATTTACTTTAATTCTTAGCCATAAAACGCTTTACTTTTACAATCAATGGTTGCTTTAAATTTTATCAATAATTTCAATTTAATCGAATCCAATGATTTCCAATAAATTTTATTTATTTCAAAATGTTAATCCAAATAAAACACTTTACTTCTACAATTAATGGTTACTTTAATTTTTATCAATAATTTCAAGTTAATCGAATTCAATGATCCCCAATAAATTTTATTTATTTCAGAATGTTAATCAAAATAGTTATAACAACGATTTCAGTTAATTTAACCCGAGTACCCTTTCCCTTCAATAGGCCTTAGACGCATATTGTGTTCATATTATATTTACTGAGTGCCCACTGAACTACTCGGTGTGATGATTTTAAGCCGTATGTAATATAATTTTAGGTCGATTTTACAGAATTGAGAAACGAGGAAGCAGCCAGAGACTTCTTCCTTATTTCTCGCTTCAGCTATAGGGATAATATTGACGTTACGACCGCTGCGTTGCGCACGCTGAGTCTTCACGGGTACATATCATTGGCGATTTTCCACGCACTTACATGCCTCTGTACTATGTAGATTTTAATTACTTGCGTTATGTGTCGGCTGTGGGCCGGAAAAATTTCGACATTAAAATTTATAAAAGCATATAAAATAAGTTAGATATATGTAGAATAATTTAAATATTTTAATAATATTTATTAATTAGGACAAAATAACAGAAATTACCCTTCATGACCATTCCAAAATTTTCATACAAACCATAAAATGTCATAATAGAATACATAAATGCCTCTCTCCCCACACCGCCGTCAAGCAGAGCTCTACAGAGATGCTATGAACGTGGTGTGGAAAGATGGCTCCAACATAAATATTTCTCACCTGGAATAATAAAACAAATTCTCGAAATGGTTCTAAACTGGTCCGAAAAATGGTTTACAAATAGTTTTAAAAACGATTCACAATTTTCAAAAATGGTTAAAGTTCAAAATTGGAATCTGAAAATGGTAAATTTTCAAAATGGTTAAGTTAAATGTGAAAATGGATCAGTATATATACCTATTTGTGTGACGTGTGAAATTTGATGCAGTAAAACAAAATTCGACCTTGTTGTT
The DNA here is from genome assembly GCA_022537955.1 of Schmidtea mediterranea. NCBI lineage: Eukaryota > Metazoa > Platyhelminthes > Tricladida > Dugesiidae > Schmidtea > Schmidtea mediterranea. The sequence continues at coordinate 14,635,775 of CM039680.1, forward strand.
TTCTAGCAAATTCTATTATTTATTTTTATTATTTTTCGATTTATTTTTATAATTTTTTATTTAAAATTTTTATTGAATTATTACTAATTCAATTTTTCGATTTAAATTTCACTTTAATGAACTTTAATTGATTTTTTCAATTTCGTCGAATTTGTTGTGTTTTCTTGTTATATTTGTATAGGTATCGTGCGAATCTTGGTGCATTTTGTTAATATTTTAATTTATTTTTATGTTTATTATTTTATATTTAATTCTTTTATTTTCTCAGATTTTATCGGGTTTACTTGATGTTTCAGTGGGTTTATTTAAATTGCGTGTTATTTTTGCGTGTGTGTTTCTGATCCATTTAAACATTTTTCAAGGCCGTTTACGTTCTGGCCCAACATAAAACACTCGGGGGTCCGTAAAATTGCGACCCACAATTTCAATTGATTTCAAAATGATACATACATTTTCATTTTCCATATTCACATTCATAAAAATATCTACGGTAAGGTTAAATCATCAAGGTAAAGATGGACTTAAGGTCCGGCTACGATACATAATCAAAATTGGATAGTTCAGTTTTTATATCAATGCAAGTTTTATAAGATCAGTTCAAATCACTATAGATCAGTCTGAATTAATCAATCAATGTGAATCAGTTATATTTGGCTTCGAATGAATCGCTGACGGCTTGAGTTTCGCTTTCGAGCTGGGTTGATCTTGAAGGGTGATTGCTGGAAATCTGCGAGAGTCTTGAGGTTTTGCTAACTTGGTTGGTATTTTGGATTGGGTTGAACATTCTTCTGAGTTTCTGACTTGGGGTATTTTGCCTTTGCTTGTTTTTTGTTAGGCCGAGGATGAGACAGCATATTAGGAGTATCATGTTAGAGGTTATACTAATCGGTAGTATAAGTTCGATTGATAGACTTGTTGTACTGGGTTCGTTTTTAATTTGTTTTCCTTGTTGCCTTTTGATTGATAGGGCGATTTTTTGGATTTCCTGAATTGGTTTATTATTGGGATTTGCTTTGGCTTTTCTTTGAATTTGTCTGATGATATTTTCTAGGGTTTTCTTTATCTCTCGGTTTTCATTTTTTATATTGGCTATCTCTTCATTATTTTTCAGTAGGATTTGTACCATTGCTTGGGTTCTCTCGATATTCTGTTTTAATTCGTCTTTGTTTTCTTTTGTGGGGCATTGCATACATTGGAGGTTTATCTGCTGACATTCCTCATTATTGGGGTTTCTGCAAATTTCTTTGAAATCGGCACAGGTGCTGTCCTCTCTTCTGAAGGGTTGGGATTTCTCGCATTTTTCTAACGGGTTCTCAGTATTGCATTTTCTCATTATTATCATCATTATTATCCACAGGTTTGGGTTCATACTTTCTATTTTTATACGTAATTAATTTTATATTTATTTACAAGGTTATTTCGTTTATTTACAGTGGAGTTTTAGCCCTTTTTTATTCTTTCTCTTTTTCTGGGGTTGAGTGTTTCTCGCACTCCTCTTTAGTTTTGTTTTCTGAAAATCTCATTATTAGGATTTGGGCTTTTATTAATCGCTCGGTTATTTTTGGGAGTTCTTTTAGTCGTTCTTTGTTTTCTTTGATTACTCTTTGTTGGTTATAGATTTTCATTTGGAGATTTCTTTCTTTCGCTTGCTTTCTTTTAAGTTGACGTTTATAATTTATTCGCTTAGCTGTTTGCTTTTCCAGCTTTCGTCTCGCTTCCTGGAGCTGTTCTGTTAATGTTTTAATTTCGTCCTGCGTTTGTTGATGACTTTCTTTTATCTCTCTGGCTTCTTTACAACTGTCTTCTAGTTGTATTACATATCTCTGTTCGCTCTTTCTGCTGTTTCTCATTCGTTCTGCTTCAGTTTTCCAATAATCTTCCAGGATTACACGAGTCTTTATTTCGGCTAATTCTCGCCTCAATCGTTCATTTTCTCTCTTTTGATTTCTGTTCTCTCCCATGCTGGAGGTTAGTTTTCGTTTTATCATATTGACTAGTTGTTTTGACTGTATTAGTTGTTGATTTATCCGGGCGATTTCTGAATCTTGTTCCTCCACTAACTCTTGCCATTCTTTTCTTTCGGCTCTCCATCTTTTACTGTAATATCTCAGTGGGTCTTGCTCGATTGGTTCTACTAATTGAATTGGGCTTGGTACGTATTCTCCGTCTTCTAGATTCATTCGGATTTCTATTTCATTTGGATTCATGCTAAATATACATTGATTATGATTTTTCTGTTTTTATTATTTTTCTTTATTTTTATTATTTTTACACTTTTTACAATTTTCTCTTTAAATTTACACTATCGTTTCGTCCGTCTCCCCGAATCCTTCATCGGGTTCGGCGGGTACTTGGTTTATAATTTCAGTTGGGTATAATGGCATAAGCAGGATTGGTGGTCGGTTTTGTAACATATTTACTTCTTCTCGCAAGGAATTTGATATTTGTATCTCTTCGTCTAAGAGATAGGCAAGATATTCTGTATTTTCTGTTAATTCCTCTACTCGCGTTTCCAACCGATGCGTGTTTTCTAACGCTTTTAGTTTTTCAATTTCTTTTCTCAAATTCTGTTCGTTTTCCTCGTATCCTTGCTTTATCGCTTTTATCTCTGCTTCAACTTGTTCTTTCAACTGATCGTTGACTTCGAGTTGATGTCTCAACTGAATTTCTTTGAATACTACAACTCCTCGGTGTCCGTTCACCTCCTGCTGGAGTTCTGTTATCCTCTCGCTTAATTGTTGGTTTTGTCGTCTTTCCTCAGTAAGTTGATTTCTCGTTTCTGCTGCTCTCTTGTCCATTTCGTTGGATTGTTGTTCGTATTCCTTTTCGTGTCTCCTGAGCCTTCTTATTGTGCCTTGTCTGATTTTTTCCCGAAATTCTAAGTTTTGGACCTGCTCGTTTAGTTCCTCGATTGTTTCTTTCTGCACTTCGACTTGTTCCCAAAGTTCCCAATCTTCCATATTTAGTATCCTTTTGGGTAACAATCTTATCTCTTTCTTGGCTTCTTGAAAGTGCTCTTTCCATTTTTTCGCCTCTCTTTTTATTGCTTTTTCTTTGATCTCCGTTTTCCATTGTTGTTTTTGTTCTTTTCGGTGAGCTTCGTCCTGCTCGATTTGCATCTCTTTTACTCTGGTTTGTTGGTACTCAACTTCCTGCTCTAATTTCACTATATAGCTAGATTGTTTTGCGTTGGCGTCCTCCCATAATCTGCATTCTATTCGCCATTTTCTTGCTTGATCGGTTATCTGAGTCAGCATTCTTTCTTGTCTATCGTCTCTGGGCTCTCTAATTTTCTTTGATGGTTTTTGCCCTTGGTTTCTCAGCTGGTTGACTTCCTTTTTCGCATTTTCCCATTTAGTTTTGTATGCTCTTGTTCTATCTTCCTCTTCGGCTATTTGCTGGATATAATGTCTAGCGCGTGCTTCCCAGTCATTCCTTGCACGCTCCTTCTCTCCGTACCACTTCGTTTTCCAGTGAAGTGCTTGCCGTTTTGCCCATTCTTTGGCTTGTTCCATATGGGTTCTCTTTGTCTTCTCTATTCGGTATTGGGTGCTAATTTGCCCAATTTCCTCCTGCATTTGCTGTATAATTTTTATCGTCTCCTCTCCTTCTTCTCGTATCTCTACTTCTTTGTCTTTTATCACTTCTCGTAATCTTTCGATTTCACTTTGTTGGTCCTGCTTCTCTTGCTCTAGGGTTTGTATCTCTTTCCGTTGATTTTTGATTCTAGTTTGGTTCTGCATGAATTCCTTCATCATTTCCTCTTCTCGCTCTTGGTACGTTTTCTCTTTTCCTTCCGGGTAAATTATTTTTTGTTCTAGTTGTTTTTCCCACTTTTCTTTCATCATTTTCGTTTTTAGAGTCTCTTGCACTAACTCCTCTTCTGCGACTAGTAGCATCTCTTTTAATTGTAACGTTCTTTGTCTCCATAATTCTACTTCCTCACTTGTTACTTTTATTGATTCTGATTGATCTTTGATTGCTGGTTTTGACTCTTCAGACTCTTTTACAACTTCTTTTGTCTCGCTGGGATTCATAATTGTTTTCTAAATATTAATAATCGATTATTCTCTCTTTTCAATCATCTCAAATTTTTATCATAATTTACATCGTCTCGTATTTTTGTGGTTTTTGAGTTTTTATAATTTTTTGTTTTACGTTTATCTTTATTTACACTTTTTACGCATTGTTTTCGGTTTCTATCTACTGATCAGCGAAACGGAATCCTTTGATCCGCCCGTTGATCGGCTTTCTACATACTGGACATATATCAACTTTTATCCCGCACGCTTCACATGTGACCATGTGTCCACAAGGAATATAAATTATTTCGACATGTTTTTGCCAACATGTCACACATTGATACTGCTCCAAAATAGCTTCTTTTATCATTGATTTGTCACGATTTTCTTTAGGTTTTTCTTGATATCGCTTGATTGCTCGGATTATTGCTTGTGTCGAGTCATACCATTCTAAATTATTAGCTAATCTTTCTTTAATTATTTTCCTCATTCTTGGGGTATCTACTCCTGATAATAGCATTATGGTTCTCGTTTTTGGTCGATCTAAGATATCTTCTATTTGCTGATTCGTAATTATTATTTCGATATTCTTTGACTCTTTTTCTTGTTTATACATACATTTTCTCTTGTGCTTTAGTTTTTTGACATTCTGATCTGTTATTGGCTGTTGATTTTTGCATCCTTCGCACATTATTCCTCTGGCTGTTTGGCAATATCCTTGACTCGCAAATTCTGCTGCTCTTGGATTTCCTTTGAAAGTTTTAATTCTTTCTTCGAATGTTCTATTTATAGACTCTTTTTCCCATATTAGTTCTGCTGGATCTTCGAAATTCTTTATTATCGTTATCTTTTTCTCGCCTCCTTTTTCATCTTGGTCTACTTCCAACTGTCGAAGTCCTTCTGATCTGTTCATCGCTTGGTTTCTTACATCGATATTAATTCTAAATGGACAGGTTGAAAATTTCCTCAGGTGTTCTCGTTTTGCTGTTTCTCCCTTTTCCCATTTTGCGAGTTTTCCTTTGCAATAGATGCATGTTACTTCGTCTGGTAGTTCTGGTGTTCCTGTAAAATAAAATCCTTCTGCAGCCATTTCTTTGCTTTGTCGGTCGGTAAATACTTTATTATCTTTAAACGTCAAATATCTCTGTTCCTCTTTTCTCAGCTCCTCGTCTCTCACTCTCATTTGTGAGTATATCGCTTTTATGATTCGCGTTGGCCGTCTTATTCCGTCATAGTCTTTATAGTATATAATTGCTGCTGCTAGTGTATCAACTTTCTCTTCCTCCTCTGGTTTTTTCCGTAGTCTCGTCCATATCGAATCTGGTCCTTTTCTCATCTGTACTGTTATCTCTTCGCTGATTCCGCTTGCCATCTAAATATCGTCATTATTTTTGAATTTTTGTTTTTCTGATTTTTCTGATTATTTGTAATTTTTTGATTTTTATTTGATTTTTATTATTTTATTTACATTTATTTACACTTTTCTTTTTCTTTACAACGTCCTGTCTGGCTTCTCCACTTCTAATTTTATATACAGATTATCTTCTCGCAAGAATCCTTCTCCTCTCAATCGTTGTTGTGGATAGAAACGTGGTGTTCCAATTGCTGTATTCCAGTCAGTTGTTGGCCTTCCCATCTGTGGTTCATTTCCTGTTCTGATTGGATTGCGGTAATCCTCTTGTCCTTTCATCGTTAATATCATATTTTGTTTAAAAGGCCATGTTAATAATTCATCATAATCTCCTCTTCCTACTCTGATGAAGACACTGATGTGGGTGCCCGTTGCATTCCCATCTCCATTTGGATATAATCTAATGCCCAATTTGTATCCATTTTCCCAACTGTATATTGGTGGACTATCTAGAATTCTTTGTGTTCCGTCTTTTGCTCTCTGGAGCTTTTCTGCGAATTCGGTTATTTTCCATATAAATGGTGCTGTAGGATGTTTTCTGGCTATAGAACTGTTGGTTTCTAGTTCCTTTATGCTGTTGGTCATCTGTTGCATTTTCTTTTCCATTTCGGCCATTTTCTTGAGTGTGTCTCCTTGGCTTCTCTCGAAATTCTTTCTGGACTCTAATATTTCTCTTATTATTGCTTTTTGTGCATCATTTTCTGTTCGTAGGCTTTTTACCTCCCATGCCAACATTCCTATCGTTTTCATCATGATTTCGGTGTGCTCGATACTATTTTCTATCATGTGCTTTTGCATCTCCGCAATTGGTAGTTGTGCTCGACAATTGAATAATTCTAACGGGCACTTGACTGGTTTGCCGCTACATTCGTTCCAATGTTCCTTTAATTTGACTTTATCTTTCTTGTCGCAGTTGTTTGCGCATATTCCTTCATATAGATCGCATATTTGTTCCTCTTTTGGATTCCGATGTTCCATTTCTATTTTTATCCATTCGTCGATGACTCCACAGAATTCGCATTTCTCTTCTCTCTTGATGCACACTTGGTGATGTTCTTTCATAGTCTTTTTCGTTATGATGGTTTGACATTTTTCGCATAGTGTCTCGTTATATTCACATTCGTTTGCGTGACTTTCGGCTTCCTTCATAAGTCCTTTCCATTCGCATTCTTTTACTCGGCATTGGACTAATAGATTATTTATTTCTTTGTTGGTGGCTTTATCCATTGTTGTAGGGTCTTCATCTCTTTCAATCGTCTCGTCGCATCCAGGACATTTTATTGTTTTTGTTTCTATCACTTCTATCGTGCAATCTGTACATATTCTGCATCCGCATTTCGTCTGTCTCGCTCCAATCAGTAATTCTTTACATTTACAACACTTTAGTCTTTCCTTGATATCGTTCACCATTCTAATCTTATTTTTCATTATTCGTCTCGTAGTTTCGGATGGATTCTCGCTTCCTCTAATTCTCTCGATGATTGTCTGCATATCTACAAAACTTTTCAATTACTTGACGTTGCTTTGTTTTCTGTCGTGTTATTTTTACATATTTACAAGGTACGCTTTATTTTTACTCTACTGTTGAATCCGGTTCTGGGGTGAATTCTGGCATTGATGCTATCCATTCCACCCAACTTGCTGGATCTACGTGCTGTTGATTGTTACGTAGTCTTCTAATTTCGTCAGCTTGCCATCTAACTTGATCTGCTAATTGCTCGTTTATTCTCTGTAATTGTAGTATTGTTCTTTGTTGTTCTTCCAGTCTTATGGCTTGTTGTAGGCCTCTGTTCACACTTTCCGTTAATACTAGATGAGTATTTGTCCACTGAGTTTGCGCATTGTTCGTTATTAATGTCATTAATTCACATTGTCGTCTCCACGTTGCCTCGATTCCTTGATCTTGGTATATTCCTTGATTTAATTCTACGATCTCTATAGGTGCATTGGCAGCTGCTGGTTGTTGACTTCCTTCTGTGAACGGTGGTATTCTAACTTGATTTTGTTGATTTGCATTATTCGGATTCATCTGTTGATTATAACACATCATTAATTCATCGGCATTCTCTCTGTTTGCGTATTGTCTCTAACGCATTTTGTACGATATTTACATATAGATATACATATTACTACTACTATACTACATAATATTTTACACTATATACAACGTCTCTTTCTCGTTTTACACCATCGTCTCCGGGGGACTCTATACGTAATGTCCGTATATCCCCATATTTCTCATTCATTATCTGGTATACATCAGATTCATTGGACCATTGTTGTGCTTCGATAATGGGCGGTTCTTTTAACCAGAGTCCGCTTGTGCTAGAATTTCCTATGATTTCATATTCCTCGGTTTTTTCAGCATCGTATTGTCCTAATTCGATATCGTAATTGAATTTTTCCACCGCTGGCCATAATCTTTTCTTCGCTGGCTTCTTTTTGCATTTGGTAGTTCTTGCTAGTTGAATTATTATCAGCATTACTACGCTGCTTATTACTGCTGTTGTTATCCAGATCATTTTAATCATGTAATTCTTTTCATTAGGCTGCATAGTTGTATTTTCTCTTGCATTGGTTGTTTCCATTATTCCTTCCTTTGGTTGTACATTCTTAAGTGCTTTCTGGAGTTGTAATGCTTCGTGAATTGAAAGGTGGCTGTCGTCCATGATCATTCCTTTTTTCCATGTTTCGTTTTTTCCTTCAAGTGGTTTTATTATAGGTTGATCTGTCGCATTTGACTTGAGTGGTTTCCTTGTTATCGTTCTCCAATGTTCATGAGTTCCTTTTTGAATGTTTATTACATATTTTCCAAGTTTCCTTTTCGTCGGTATGCGATACTTTCGATTCGTTATCGTTTTGCTTGTTTCGCATTGTATTCTTTTGTTTACTGGTTCGTTTCTTTTAGGTTCGTATACGCAGATTTTTGTGATAGGTTTTTTCACCTGTGTTCTCAATTAATATTTCCTCTTCGTTTGCTGCATTTGACTCTATGTTTATTATTACTGCTTTACTTTCTCTGATCTGTCGTTGATACGGTTCTTCTCTTGTTTCCTTTTCCGGACGTTTTGTCGTAATTGATTCTAGTAACTTTCTGGTTATTGATTTCCAGTAATCATCTCTTCCTTTCTGAACGTGTACTATATACTTTCCACGTTTCCTTTTAGTTGGGATGCGGTATTTTTGGTTTTTGATATCTCCATTTGATTGACATTTAATTCTTTCATTTATCGTTCCGTTCTTTTTGGTTTCGAATACACAAACTTTTGTAATGGGTTCTTTGCCCATATTTTCGACTATTATTTCTTCTCCACTCTTTGGATCTGATTCTACTTTTATTATTATTTCTTTATTTTCCCGTACTCGACGTTTGTATGGCTCTTCTTTTGGTGTTGTGAATTTTTCTCCCAGGGTTTTGGCTAGTGTGCACGTTATTATTATATCATTGTTGGCACATATTATATATTCCGCATTTCCTTCTAGGCTATCCCATTCACATTTCTTTCCTGCTTTCATATTCATTTTCCAACAATCGATAATTTTGTTTTGTATGCATACTTGTTCAATCGTTTCTATTCCTTTGTTTATTATTCGCAATTTGCCTATTCCTGGCTTTACTTGGATTTTTACGTTTCTATCTTCTGTAGCATCTCTACATACATCTTTGGTGGTTTGACATGATGATGAGTTTTCGGATCGTATTTCCATCTTTCCTGGTTTTCCTATTGCGTCGAATTGGCAACTTATGCTTGTATTCATCGTCAATTGTAAGCATATTCCTTTGCTTGCGCTTCCTTTCTCATTTATTGTTCGTATTCTGAACGATTTTATTTCCTTTGTGGTGTTCTCGTCAGCTTCCGTTAACTTGATGGACGTGATTAATATCATTATTTTTTGTAGCAGGGTCGGTCGGTTTTGATTTTTCCTTTGTTGTAGTATCGTCATCCCTTTGTTTCGCTTTCCCTCGTTATTGCTGTTGCTCGTTTTTTGACGTTCCTCGTTAGATGATTCCTTTTTCTCTTGTTGTGCGGATTTGTTTTTCGTCTCTAGCATTTTGATCGCCTTGATCTTTGCTGTTGTCACTTCCTCCTTCTCCATTATTACCTCCATCCGGGGTTTCCTTTGAAATGTCGTCCTCGACATTTATTATTTCAATTATTTCCTCGTATACTTTTTATTATTCTTGCTTTTATATCGTCCATCTCCTTTATTTCTTGTTTACTCGCTTGAAATCTTATTTGCTTTCGATGCCATCTGTGTATTATCATCAATAGTTGTTCCTTTCTATCTCCGATTCGTATTGCTTCTTTCGGATGGTTGGTGAATTTCAGTCCTTCCCATTTCAACATTGCTTTTATTGTCTTTGGAAATGGATAGTGAGCATATATTGTTTCTTTTAATAGAACGTTTCTGTTTCTTACCATATAATTTAAGTCGAATACTTTGAGTGGTGAACCTTCGTAGGTCCATTTCATCAGATTGGCTGCTGCTTCGTCTTGTTTGGCGTCAATAGCTTCCCATAATGTTTGGATTGTTTTACCCATCATTTCTCTCTCTCTAATTGTCGCGTTACTGGTTATAAATTTTATTGCACTTGCTTGTCTCGATTTCAGTGCATAGTGTAGTACATTATTTTCTCCATTATCTCTCTCTTTGAACGTTGATCCTGTTTTTAGTAGTTCTCTCAGAACTGTTGTAGAAGCATCTGCTGTAACTGCGAACATTAATGGTGTTTGTCCCTCTTCGTTGGGTATATTTGAGGCGTGTCCGCATTTCTGCATAAGTTGAATTATGTCCATTATCCTTTGAGTATTTCTGTGTTGTACTGCGATATGTAGCGGTACGTTCCCTTCTACATCTGCCATAGTGAAGATCATGGGTATGCTTTCCTTGATACGATCCATTTCTGGTGGACTTCTAGCTCCTTTAGCGTAATCCATTGCGATTTTTCCCGCTTTGTTTACTATTCTCATCCATCCTTTTCCTTCGACCCATTCTGGCATTATCTCTCTGATGGCTTTCACTATTATATCCATCTTGTCTACATTATCTTGAGTCGCGTTTAGAGTTATTTTGGATTCATCCGGTTTAGGTTCCTCTACGGTATTATTTGATGTTGCTTCTATTTTTCGACTCATCGTTAGTCCGTTTATACTCAGTTGTTGAGTTTGTGATCTGGTTTGCATACCTCGATTCTCTGGTTCTCTTGTTATTGTTCTCGATATCGCTTTACATCTACTCACGTTCACGTAAATAGGTCTAGTGAGTGGGTTATTGACCAATTTAACTCGCGCATTATTCTCGTTTACGTACATTATCTCATAAGGTCCTTTACCACATCTTTGTAATTTTCTGGCTACTCCTGGGGATAATTTCTGGCGTTGCGATTATTACCCAATCTCCAACCTGAAAGTTATGCTCACGCACATCTCGCTTTTTATCGTGTAATTCTTTGTAGCTCTCTTGATTAAATCTAATATTCATACCTGCTGTTTTCCAGATCTCTTGCATTCGCTCCTTGAATCCTGTTACGTAATCATCAATTTCCATATACTGCGATATTGGCGGTTGATATTCTAAGTCTATTGGCATGTTACATTCTCTGCCGTACATTAATTTGAATGGACTCATTTTTGTTGCTGAATGTATTGACATTCTATAGGCCATAAGGCATAGATTTATATATCTATCCCAATCTTTTTGGTGTCTGCTTACATAATTCGACATCATTTCTATCAATATGCCATTGAATCGTTCGGTTTGACCATTTGTTTGCGGATGGTACGGTGATGTTCTCAGCTTCGCAATTCTGAAGTAATTCGTTACTTCCTCTATTATTTCGCTCATAAAGTTGGTTCCTTGATCAGTTAGGATCTGTTTGGGTGTTCCATATCTACAGCATATTTCCTCTACTAGGATTCTCGCTATCGTTCTAGCTTTTTGATCTGGTATTGCGAATGCTTCTGGGAATTTTGATAAATAATCTGTCACTACTAATATATAGATATTTCCATCGTTGGTTTCTGGTAATGGTCCTACTACATCCATTGCAATCATCGTCATTGGTTCTGGTGGGATTGGCATTGGTTTTAGCGGTGCCTTCAATTTACTTCCCGTGCTTTTCCTTGTTGCACATGTTAGGCAATTCTTTATCCACCCTTTTACGTCCTCTCCGATATTTGGCCAATAATATTTTTGACGCAGTCTTGCTTCCGTCTTTTTTGCTGACATGTGTCCTCCAAGTTTTCCGTCGTGGTATTGCATCAATACCTCTTTTCGTCTACTTTCTGGTAAACACATGAGTCGTTTTTCGCCATCCATTAGTAATAACCATCCCTTCTCTATGGTATATCGGTGTCTGTGTTTTTCCATATGCTCTTTTAATTTACTGTTGTTGTCGAAGATTTTCATATCGTTAGTTTCCATGAATTCGATTATTGTTTTCAACTCTTCGTCTTCTTTCTGTTCATTTTTCAGCTTTGTAAAGTCGATGTCCTCTGCGATTATCATGCATATTCGTCTCACATCCTGATCCATTAGTTCCTCAAATACAAATCTTGACATGCAATCTGCGTTGGCGTTCGCTTTTCCTGATTTGAACTTTATATACGGTGAGTATTCTTGCAACTGCATCGCCCATCTCATTAATCTACTCGAGGCTTCTTTATGTTGGCCTAGCCATACCAATGGTTGATGATCTGTAGTGATATATATCTCGTGACCCCATAATAAATATTTGAAATGTTTAATAGCTTGGATTATTGCTAATGCCTCTCTTTCAGTCACAGAGTAATTCTTTTCATGTTTCTTGAACGTTCGACTATAATATCCAATAACTCGTTCTCTTTTCTCGTCATCCCATTGTCCTAGGACTGCTCCAGATGCATATCCACTTGCGTCTGTTGCTAACAAAAACGGTTTCTTAAAATCTGGGTGTACGAGTATTGGTGCTGATATCAGTTTATCTCTGAGTGTTTCAAAGGCTGTTTGTTGTTCCTCTTCCCATATAAACGGGGTATCTTTTTTGGTTAATTCTTGTATTGGTTTCGCAATAGTTGCGTAATTCTTGATGAACTTTCGATAATATCCACATAAGCCTAAGAATTCTTGCACTTGCGTGACTGTCTTTGGTGCTGGGCAATTCTTTATCTTTTCGATGTTTCTTGGATCTGGTTCTTTGCCTTTTGCTGATACAATATGTCCTAAAAAGGTGACTTTTTCCTTTGCCCAATCACATTTGGAGGGTTTCAATTTTAACTTCCATTGTCTCAGTCGAACGAATACATTACGGATATCTTTTAAATGTTGCTCGAAGGTGCTAGAATAAATTAATAAATCATCAATATATACCATACACTGTTTGATGCCGTGAGTTACAAAATTCATACATCTCTGAAATGAAGCTGGTGCGTTAGTTAGTCCGAAAGGCATTTTCTTAAATTGATATAGATCTTTTCCAATTGTAAAGGCAGTTTTCTCTCTATCCTCCTCTTTGACCTTTATCTGCCAATAACCACTTTTTAAGTCTAGCGATGTAAAATAAGCTGCTCCGTGTAACATTTGTAACATTTCATTTATATCCGGTAACGGGTATGTATCCCGTTTTGTTACCGCATTGAGTCGTCGATAATCTATACAGAACCGTTGTGTTCCGTCTTTTTTCTTTACCATGACCACTGGGAATTGCCATGGCGAGCAACTTGGTTCGATTACTCCTGCGTCTAACATCTTTTGAACTTCTTTTTCTGCTTCTGGTTTTTGAGCTTCTGCCAGTCGATATGGCCGTAGTGTTATTGGGGTATCATCTGTTAATGGTATTGTGTGTTGTGTTACATCGCTTGTGCCGAGATCTAAGTCGGATGCTGCAAATATATCTTTAAATTCCATTAACAGTTTTTGTAATTGTTCTTTCTCATTTTCGTTTAGTAGCTGACTGTCGATTGTCCATAGTTTTCCCTCAGTTCCTGCAGTTTTTGCTGTTGGAAGTTCAATGTCCATCATTGGTGTTAGTTTTCCCAGTCTTTCGTTTTCATAGATAACTTTATCTTCCTCGTCAAAATTTGTAATGTTGATTGGAATTTCACTGTTGTCGTTTACATACACTATTTCTCTGGCTAATGGCAGTTCTTTCTTTTTCTCAAATTTGTGATTAGGTTCGAAAATCATTTCACCTCTGGTTTCCTCATTCACTTTTACATAGCAAATCATTTGTGTGCGTCCTGGCACTACTATTTTCTCTGAGCATCTCACTTCTGATTTCAGCATACATATTCGTCCGGTTTTATCTCTCAGCTCCATTGATCCTAGATCTATTATTATCTCTTTTAGTAATTCTGGCATGAGATCTGTTCCAATTATACAATCTGCGCTCAGTTTCCTGATAACTGCTAAGTACGTGTTGATTTTTACATTTTTATATTCGATTATCGACCAGATTTTTCCAATGACTGCTACCGATTCCTTGCTGCAAGTTATTACATCCATGTTAGCTTCTTCTATACATGGCCACAATCTTCCGGGTATTTTATCCATATTTATTGCTGAGATGTTTGCTCCGGTATCAATCATTGCTTTTATTTCTACCCCATTTATTTCTATGGGTACCGTTAATGTTGGTCCAGCTAACGTTTGCAACATGGCTATGGTTCGAGTTTCTGGATCCTGATCCACACTTCTTGATCTTTGGCTGGTTCTTGGCACTAAGTCTGCCCAATTTGGTTCGTATGGTACTGGATAAATATTTCGTAATGTTGTTGATCTTGGTATTGGTACTTGTCGTTCTACTGGCATGTTTCTCTCTACTGATGATGCTGCTTTCTTTAAACATTCATATACTGGTGGTGGATGATTGAAATGTCCACTATGTCTTGTCTTTCGATTTTCCCATTGTTTGAGTTGCTCTTGAGTTAGCATCTGTGTTCCTCCTTGGTTTTCATCATTGTCACTGTTATCGCTGCTATCATCTCTGAAATTTATCCATCGTTTCCAGTTACTCGTTTTTTGTCGCTTCATTCTGGTTTTCTCGGCTTCTAATCTCATTATTGCTTTGAATTTTCGTCCGACTTCTTCATCAGTACCGTTCATTTTAGTTAGAATTCCTACTAATCTCTTTATCTTGTGGATATCTTTTGAGTGTCCATGTAAAACCATTGTTTTAGCTAAAAACGGTAAGAATCCAATTGCCATTTTCCAGTTGATTTTTCTCTCTCTTTTGTAGATATCGAAACATGCTAACATTTGCGTTATGATTACTCTTACGATTTGAATGATAAGGATTATCCCTAAAATTCCTGCCATCATTTGTCCAAAGATTAAGAATCTTCCCCACATGGCTTTCATCATGTTGCTGTAGCATGTTGAAAATGGTCTGGTGATAGTAACAATTCGTAGTTGGGTTTCTCTCCATAGTTGTTACCTCCCGTTATAGTTACAATGTTGGATAATATTGCTTGCCTTTGTGCTGGGAATAATAAATGTTCTCTGGCTCGTTCCAGATCTTTCGTTTGGTATATCCACTCTGTGATATATCACTGGTTTGAATTCTGCTTCGCTGGCCAATTCTGTTAATCCAAATATTTTTGGCGGTGCTACTATTACTCGGGTTGGAAATTGTAACCAACTTCCATCTCTTATTTTGAATAACGGTCCATATACATTACTGCAACTGAACATATTAGGTACGAATTTTTCTGGATTTATCATCCTTGTTACTGGTTGAGCGAATCTGATTTTCCCTTTATGCATTATCTCTAATTCGTTTATGCATTTATCTCTTGGAATCGTTGAATTCTCTGGCAGTTTTGCAATTGTCTTTTCACATTTGTATGTGTACATAACTTCTCCAACGATTCTTCCAAAATATCCCTCTTGGAGTGGTAATAATGGAATTGCATTATCCGGATTTGTGATTGCCATTGCTAACTTTGTTTTTAATATTTCTCTATTTAAGATACAATCATTTTTAACCAAATCGTAGTATATTTTTTCTGTTGATGCCAACCCTTTGTGATATAGGAAATCCATCTTGTTATTATATAGAGATATAGTTTCACATCTTGGGGTCTATTTGCGCTTTTGCGTTCGGTATTGCTGTTCGCGATAAGAATATTCCTTTATAATTGGTACTGGCTACCATTTCGTCACATTTGCTCACCATCCGTCCTTTTATAAATCTCATTCCGATGGTGGTATCTGTTGATATTACTACTGTTGGCGTGACCTCTGATCCGATAGTTGTGGTTATCGTTGGTTTTCCGATTCTTCCGGTTCTCCGTATTTCATCTAATGCGCTTTTTGTGTGTTAGTTTCTGTTCTCTGTGCACTTGTCCTTGCACTTCATCGAATATTGCACTTTTCAATAAAGTGAGTCTACAAGTTCTGGTATCGGCGTGATATACAATCGTTGACATTCCCGTATTGCATGATCTATCTGTTGCTAGACATTGAGGGTACTTTTTCATTGCTTGCGTATCTGGATCGAAATATCCTTGATATTTCTCCAACTTTACTTGATAACTTTCAATCACTACTACTCCTTTGACAATTGATTCAATAGGGTGTACTCTCCTCCTTGACACGTTCCGTCTCCAGCCGTTATTCTTCCCGCAGCGTATACTCGGGTAGTTTTTATTTTCCTTCTTCGGCGCTACATTTATTCTTCCAGCTATTGAGATGCGTCCTGTCGTGAATCCTTCTTCACATTCGCTCCGCGTTACTGATACTACTGTTGTTTCCGTTCCGGCTTCTATAATTGTTGAGTGTGAGTGATGTCCGCAATGAAATGCTACAATTTTCCTTGTCACTGAGCATTCTTTAATTTCCGTTTTGATGAAGTCTACCTCTTGATATACGTTATACGATACTGCTGTTGCCGTTGTCTGTAGTTTACCGGGGTTTGCAGCTTTGCACTCTTCCGTTTCTTTTAGTGAGTATTTATCACCAATCTTTATGTTGTCACAATCATATACTACAAACGGTTCTACCCCTTTCACGCACATCATCCATATGAGTATTGTAGTGATTATCGTATTCATCCCTTTTCTAGCTGTTTTTGGATCGCTTGCATTAATCGTCGTTTCGAATTCCGTTAATAACTCTTTTAACTTCGCTTGCATCATCTCGGTTTGATCATCTTTACTTACCAAATTTATAAAGGCTTGCCATCCACCTTGAGTCAGGATGAATGGTTCGATTACCTTCCTGATAATGTCTGTTATTGCGAATTCATATCCGTTTGGGTTGTATCTTGGAGTTCGTTTTCTGTATATCACTATCGTATTATACATCAGATAGGCCATTCCTACCAAATATCTATTTGGGTCATCAGATCGTTTCGTTAAGTGATTTATTATCAACAGCAATTCCTCTGGATCTTTGGTTGTGGTTCGTACTTTGTTGTCCATGATTTTATTTATTATTGGTTTTATTGCTGCCCAAAGCTGTTTCGCTTCTGCTCCGATATTATTGAGTTTTAAATTTCTCTTTATTTCTGGATTTGCTAATCCCAGCATATCAGTTATCAATCTATTGATCCACTTTGCTCCTTGTTCTTGGCCTTTCAGTTTTCCCTGTAACTGCTTCGTTACTTGGCTAAGCTTGTTCAATTTCGTTGTCAATTGATCCATCTGCATTTGTTCTTTAGTTTTCTTTTCTGGAGCTGGTTTATCAATTTTTGGTCGTCCTCTGGATTTCTTTTCCATTGCCGTACCTGTTTCTTTTCGTTTGGGTTGTTCGTCTGTTGTTTCTTTGGACGTTGTAGCTCCTCGTTCATTTATCCAATTATCCCATTCGTCTCCTGTTGAGTTTCGGCGTCTTCTCTCTTTCTTTTTATTTTCCTCTTCGGTATCTGGCTCTATAATTTCGACTGGTTGTCTTTGACCACATACTAGCTCGTCTGGTTCATCTGTTATCAGATCGTTTTCATCTTCTGTCATGAACAAATCTCTTGATTCCGGTATTCTCCTGGTTGTTTCTTCGTCCACAATATCATTTAGATCATTTAGTATCTCTTCATCTCCTGTTGTGATGACGATTACTTCATCTGCTGCAGGTGGGACTTCTGGCGTATTTAGACTCTCTTGTCGTCCTATTGGCGTTTTCGTTCTGATTTCTCTTTTATTGAGTTCTCTACCCGCGATCTTTGCTACTGTTAATACATTTATTAATCCCAATTGCATTTGCGTAACTCCGATTTCGAGATCGTCGTCTAATGATCGTCCTTGGTATTGTAAATGAAATGGCGGTTCATACGGTATTCTCTTTTTCACTTCACTCACTTTGGCAGTGATATAAAATTCTCTTTCGATTGGTTCGAAATCTGGCATCATAATTTTTAGACTATACTTTTCTATTGCTTCGGCTGCCCATTCGGTATGTTTCCATTTTCGGATAATTTCTCGGAATTGCTCTGGGTACCACGCATACATCTCCGATACTCCTCTATTTCCTTTACAATATTTCGCAGTTCTCTACTCTGTTACAAGAATCGATTATCCATTTTGCTAAATCTGTTACAGTTCGTCTTTGATTCTTTGCTCCGGTTCTCAATATCGCTGCTAATTCTCTACATTTTTGCGTTTCCGTTAATCTTGTTAATCCTTCCTCCACAGGGTCGTCTATATCTGTGGGCAAGTATTTTGTTCCTGGTATTCGTTTCTCGAGTACGCTGATTCGCGGTCTCGCTTGTTCTTGTTGAATTCGTATTTTCATTTCTCGTTCTGTTTCTACTTCAATCGTGATGTATATCGTATCATCTTTTACGAATTGAGGTGTTACGTATTTTTTCAATAGAAATTGTGGTACTCCTCCTGCAACATTTTCAGTGGATTTTGGCTTTTGACTTATCATTGATCTTGGGTCTACTCCCAATTTTTCGCTGTGTCGCTCTTCCCATTTTCCGGTTTAGCGATTGAAATCGTGACTTTCGATTAAATGGCCATTCTAACTTGCCGTCATATCTGCCTCTTGCTAACAGAAAATACACTGATAGATATTTCCTTTTCCTACCCCATCTCCGTTTGGGTATACTCTCAATTTCATCCGGTATCCTCCGATCTCTGTATAGAATTGATGGCTTGTAATACCTATGATTTTCTCTTCTTCAGCCGATTTTACTTTTTCAGCCCATCCACCTATCTTCCATGTGTATGGGGCTAGTCGAGCTTTATCGTTTATTTCCTCGTCTTCTTCTGGTTGCCATTCCATTTCGTTTAGCATTTCCTCTGGTAAATTTCATATGGTCCTTCATAAACTCTAAGGTTTATTTCGTTACTGCGTCTTCCGCCGCTTCTCTGTATGTATTTTCTCCATTTGTGTTCGGTTCTCTCCATTTTTCCATTCATTCTTCGTCTTTTCAAATCATACACCTTGTGTTCCATGGTGTGATCGCATCTTTATCGTTCTACGGTTGTAATTTTTGTGCTCAACTTCGCATCTTGTCTCCATAACTGGTAGATGGTTAGTATTTGGTCCATCTTTCTTTTCATTTCCTCTTGAAATTCTTGGATCTGTTGTTCCCTTTTTGTTGTATTTTTTCTCTCTGGTTCATCCATAGCTATGATATTAATGGTTTGTCCGTCTTCCCATATACCTAATTCGTATATCGGGTCTTTCGGGACATTCATTTTGCCGTTTTGGACATTATTTGCTAGTCCTCTACCATGCCCAATCCGTTACTACTTCGATTATTGTTTGATAATTTCTCGATTAAATTCCGTCGTATAATCTCATTTACAAATCGGGATCTACCAATATTCCTTGTTTCTCGTCATTTGGTAATTTCTTTTCTTTATTGGTTCAATCTCCCTCATATCTTTTGATTCTCCGTAATTTTGGCTATCAACTCATATGTTCTCTCGTATCAATTTCATAATTCTGTATCTCGACAGCTTCTAACGAAATTTTCATTGAGATCGTCCTAGTTAACGATAATCGATTAAATAATTTTCTAGCTTGATCTATTGCTTGTTTTGTCATTTTATCTGGTTTGCCTCATATCTGTTTGTCTCTCTTTTCTAATCCGGTTTATTTCTTTGTTGTACAATATTTGATTTTCGCATAATTTTCTGCTGTCGTTTCTTCGCTTTCATTTTTGTTTACGTACCTACATTTATCTTGGCCAAATAAGCATCCGCTAGGTGTATATCTCGCTTTATTTTTTCTTCCTTGATAATATAAAGTTTTTCTTGTAACTGTTCTAGCTTCTTTGTTTCACTACCAATCATAACAACGTCGTTGTGCTTCGCCTCTTTGTGCTATATCTCGTCTTGGTATCTCTGAAAATCAATAATTGCTGATCTCTTCCTCTTCGTGTACTTCTTTCCAGATTCTCTTGGTATGTTTTTATCAGTCTATCCAATGATCCGTAAATGTAACGTATCCTGTTGATATCGCTTTCGCATTAATTGCATTAATTTCTGTATGCGTTATCTCTGAGGTTTAGGAACATTTGATTTCGAGTCTACTTCTTTCACAATCTCGTTGTTTCTTTAATACCGTTCATCTCTTGGTACACTCGTTCCATCTCCTCTAATTCGGATTTTGATTCATCTTGTAAGGTTATTCAATCGCATGATTGAAATATCTCTCCACCAGACTGCTTATTTCAACTTTCATTCTTCGTTCTGTTTGAATCGTCTGGTATTGTCTCAATATGAGTGTGGTGTTCCTTCCTCTTCATATCTTTGTTGGTCCTTTGTTTGGAACCATTCTCCTTTCTTCTGTCTCGATTTGCGCTCCACTCCCGTGGTTTTTCTTTTCTGATTCTTGTTTCTATTTTTTGTAGCAGTATCCTCCGGATTTCGATTTGTTATTATTGTTCTGATTCTTTTCTTTTCTTGTGACGTTGATGCTCCTGTTCTCTCTTTGTATTTCAATTTGGTTCTTCCCGTTTCTTGAGATAGAACTTTCTTTGCACGCACTTATACTTACTTTGTCTACGTGCTTGGTCTTGTTCTAAATGTTTAACGCTCCGTCTATTTTAATATAGTGGCCTCTTTCTTAGTTCCGCTTTCCTTGTTTCAGAATGCTTCTTTTTCCTTTATTGATCTCCCTTGTCTAAGAGCTTCTCTTGCTTTATTCTCCGAGTGTACCTCTGTCTTTTGTTGTCAAATTTCTTTTTTCGAGTTTCACTATCTCGTAACACTATGTTCCTGTTGATCCTCGTTATCATCATTTCCTGCTAAGTTAATCTCTTTATTTCGTTCATTCGGTTTCTTCCTTATCGTTCCTTTAACTTCGACGTCTTTGTTTTTCCTCCTCTGCAAATTCTTTTATGGATCTATTCTTCTCCACCTCGTATTTAATTCACCTGTTTCTCGTTATCAGTTTATCATATTCCTTCCACTTCGTTCTCACACACGCCCGCAGTGTGAGTTTCATCTGGAATTTTCCATTCTCATCATATTAATCTTTCGGGTTTGTTTCGATTCCCATCTTTTGCTGGAATTTCCTGGGCTCCTCGTTTATAAGTCTTGCCCATCAGGCTTTTGTTGCTCCTTGAATTCTCTAGTTCGCCAGCTCTTGAATCGTCCCTCATTGCTTCTCATAGTTGATTAGTTTGGTTGTATATTAGTGGCATCTGTTGCATTCATCTCTTTAATCCATGCATTCGTTTAGTGTTTCTCGTAGCATGTCTATCTCTTGCATCAACAAACGTTATTTTGATTTCCCCAATAGAGTTGTTTAAGTCTTCCGACTGTTGCTTCTTCTTCTTAATGTACTTGCTGTGCGAACTGTCCTGTTGCTCCACATTGTAACATGATGTTGTATAGGTGCCTACATATTTTCTCAGTTATCCCCGTCTACCACTTTTTTGACAAGTGTAATTTCGGAAACAATTCCTGATCGATCTACTTTTTTGACATATGGAGCATTTTCCTTTGCATTTGGATTGTTCCTAGAATTATATAAACTACTTGGTATACCTCTATCTTCTGGTTCTTCGTTGTTGGTGGCTTGAACATCTGAGTGCTCTTTGAAGAATTGGTTCATAGCTGATTGGTATTGTTGTTTGATTTGTTGGCATTGAACTGTTAGTGTGTTGGTTCTTGGCAAGACTGCCACTTGATTCCAGTCTAGAATGCTTTCACATCTTTGCGATGCTACTGCTTTACTAATGTTTCCTGGTGCCAGGCCCAAGTGGCTCGTATGTCTTCCCTCTTGATTCCTCTATGAAACTCTACATTTTAAACTTCGTGCAAATCATTTCTCCGAAAGGCTTCTTTACACACATTTCTTTTAATTCGCATCGTACACTGCATTTGATCACATTCGTCTTTGTTTTTCGATGTAGGAATCGCAACTTCTTCTATTTCCCTTTTTTCTCTAATCCGAATATCTTTATTAGAACTCTTAATCTTCTGTCCACGTTGTCAATCTTCGTATCGTCTCTTTGCTTCCTCTACAAATACATCTTGTGCGCTCCCTTCAAATACAAAGGTACCGCTCCTTACTTTGATCTGTCTAGTGACAGATATTTATACACTTCAAATTCCTTTATAAATGTATCCAATTTGTCTGAGACTACTGTCGAAACGTTTCTCCTCTAAACTTTTCTCTGAATTCTCCTACCATCACATTGTTGTTATTGTTAACATTGCACTTTGCCGTCCGGAATTGACAGTCATTTGAATTCGTGGAATTTGCCAGTTCATTAATGTTTGAGTTTCACTCTCTCCTCGCTCTGCTTCTATTATTGGGCAACTCGGTTTTCTATATTCTTTTATTTCGTTTTTCCCTTCCGCTACTGTTAAATTCAACTCGGTTAATCCACCTATCGTGCCGTCCCTGTCGCTGCTCGAATCGATAACTCCGGTTTTGGCACTATCTACCGCTGCGACTTTTCTCTTTTTTACCGCTTTAAATAATTTCTTTCTCTATCTCTTGCTTTTGCTTCTCGTGCGATGCTGATTCTATCAATGTTTACGGTTATTCGGCGCTTGACCCCTGATCTCTTCTTCTGCATAATGGTTGACTTGAAACTATGGTTCGCTTATCTCTTGTAACTATCTGACGTTTATTCCCAAAATCTTTGCTGCTGTTTTATTCAAATTCCTTTGTTATCACTTGCCTTTGTCGTTGCTTGAAATATTTTCTCCTTTTGCCTTGCTTGCACTTGACTGGATGCTTAATTTACTATCGATTCCTAAAAATAATACCTCCATATATTCTATACTCTAATACTAATTTCTCCTCCGTTTAACTCATACTTATATAGTGTTTATCAATCCCCTGTTGCATTTATCGTGGTGGTCTGCTTATCTACTCACCCCCCTCATTTTAAGTGCCATTTTTAAATTATCTATACCTCGTAATAATTATGCCTATTATCTCGTATCAATTATCTATATATTCTTATCAGTTATCTGATAATGTCGATCAATTCTATATCATAATATCATAATATAAACTCAATCAATACTCATACTTTCATCATTCCATTAATTTGGTTTTTCCTATTCCCAAAAATTCATTACTTAATCCTCAACCGCTTGCTCTCTATGCCCTCTATAATTTCCGTTGGCTCTTTGGCTTCGCTTCACTCTTTTACTGGTCATTTGACCTTTATATCTATTCATAATCATATTTTCATCTTTACCTCACTATCATAATATCTGGATTGCCTCAAGTATTCGATTCATATCATCCGTTTCTAATTGCCTCATATCTGATGCATTAACTCATCCGGCCCTCTAATTGCCGCAAGTATCTGATTATAATCATAGCCGCCTCTATTGCCGTCAAGTATCTGATATAATCATGCGGCTCTCTTTGCCTCAGTATCCTGATTATAGATATCCGGCCTCTATTGCCTCAAGTATCTGATTATAGATAATTCCGGCCTCTATTTCATATTATTCTTATATCGACTTGGCTCAAACAGTGACTTTTGGGTATTTGAGGCCTCACACTGACTCTCAACCATGGTGTCTTTTTGGTCGCGCATCTTCTTCGGTAGCTTACTCACCGGCCATTCGGATATTTGGTACTCCGGTTGGGATCGGTTATTGTACCAAACCTCCCGTCTGCAATAAAAAAACATTCCCTCGGTACTCGGTGTGGATCCGGTGTGGTGCTACCCTTCGCAAGAATACTAAAAGTATGGAAATGCTAAACATCATTCAA
This sequence comes from Schmidtea mediterranea, assembly GCA_022537955.1. Lineage (NCBI taxonomy): Eukaryota > Metazoa > Platyhelminthes > Tricladida > Dugesiidae > Schmidtea > Schmidtea mediterranea. Next base: position 14,659,331 of record CM039680.1, read on the forward strand.
TCCAAAAGCGGTTTACTTGATTTACCGAATAGTTGAAACAGAAAAAGGAATGCTCAAAATGGAGCGGGAATAACTCTCAATTCTGCCCGTCACACCTCCATCAGATTCTCGCTATATCGAGCCTCTCATCTGGCTTTAGTAGGGACATTTGAGTAAACCATTTACCGTTAGTTTCACATCTCACCACCGTTTGGCCCGATACTCGGTGTGGACCGGGGTTGTTGTTATCGAGTGCCTCCCATCGAAAAAAAAAGACTCGTTCGATCACTCCGTGTGTGATGCCGGGTTTTTGTATCGAACGAGCCCAGCGTCAAGCAGTCCTTGGCTGATAACAACCTGACACGACAGTCCGTAGCTGTCCTCTGGGCCTCACCCCAGCTAGGAAAGACAAAGAAGTCATTCTCTAGGTACCTTTAATCAAACTATTAATTCTGTTCGTGCGCCTCTTCTCGCACCATCTCGGTCTATCCTTCACACCCCCCTCAAAATTTGTGTATGCGCATCAACAAGCCTCCCCAAAGAGTGGACAATCCTCGCAGGTTACTTGCTGAATACGCGACTTGCGCCTACCAGTTCCTTTCCTCAGTAGGGTTGAATCAGTTTCCTTGGTGAGCGTACTATCACTTAGAATAGCTCAGTTAAAACCATTTTCCTCGTCCCATCTCAATATAAATAATAATAAATATAATATCAATAAAACAAAAAGGATTATACACTAGGAAAACCGGTTGTCGATTTTTCACGTCCATTATATTTTGTGTCTCCTGTGCATGTTTAATATTTCCCAATTCCGGCTTTCATGTATTTTGGTCTTTACCTTTATTTATCGTTCGTCGGTGGTGTTATTGATTGTAATAACATGCATATTTTTTATATTCGTCTTAATCACTAATAATAATTCAAGTAATGCATAATATAACTTATTTCATTTCAATCATAAATAATTCATGGAAAGTAAACCGTAGTCTTTTCTTTTTTGCTGCAAACTCCGTGCGACACTCTTGTGCGCAATCCATGACAATAATCAGTGTCCGCAAGGTAGCATCATTTCGTGCTCCTTGTTTGCACGCATAAACACTCCAACATATAGCTTAATTGTTATTATTTTTTGTTGCATCCTCGTCTCAATGTTTTGACTTCTTCCATTCCTTGTTTCCTTTTTTTCCCAATCTTTAGTTATCTTCCAATCTCATGGATAGGATTTCATTATATTCTTCTGTTGTTACATTACAATATCGATCAATTTATTAATATGCAACGGTTCATGAT